>BQKN01031515.1:0-14994 GCA_022839385.1 Asparagus kiusianus
AACGAAATCCCCCATTCCCGGGAAAATCAGAAATTTACACCTACAATGACCTTTCATGAAAATGATTGGAAGATCTCAAAAGGCACAATGATGATTGCCCGAGGCAAGAAGACTGGTACCCTATATATGACAGTAGGTGCACGTTATTTGATCTCAGTTGCAGCAGGCAATGAGATTTCAAATTTATGACACCAGAGACTCGGTTATATGAGTGAGAAGGGAATAAAGATCATGCATACAAAAGGAAAACTCCTAGGTATAAAATCAGTGGAGATAGATATGTGTGAAGATTGCATACTTGGAAAGCAGAAGAGAGTTAGCTTTTAGACAAGTGGCAGAACCCCAAAGAAGGAGAAGCTAGAGCTCGTTCACTTAGATGTTTGGGGACCAACCACCACCACATCCATTGGTGGGAAACACTACTTCATGACTTTTATCAGTGATCACTCTCGAAAAGTATGGGTCTACTTTCTGAAGCACAAGTCAGAAGTATTTAAAGCTTTCAAGAGATGGAAAACTAGCATCGAGAATAAGACAAGTCTGAGAATAAAGAAGCTAAAGACCAACAATGGTGGTGAGTATGAAGACACCAGATTCAAGAAGTTCTGCTATGAGCATGGGACCGGAATAGAGAGAACCGTGCCCGGCACGCTTCAGCATAATGGTGTACCTGAGCGGATGAACAGAACATTGACAAAGAGAGCCAGAAGTATTTAGATACAGTTAGGTCTACCAAAGCAGTTCTGGACATAAGCAATCAACACAGTAGATTACTTAATCAACCGAGGGCCATCGGTTCCATTAAAGCACAGAATACCAAGGAGGTATGGTGCGGAAATGATGTAAAACTCTCACATCTCAAAGTTTTCGGTTGTGTAGCCTATGTGCATATTAGTGATAAAGGCAGGAATAAGCTTGATCCTAAGTCCAAGAAATATACTTTCATCTGCTATGGTGAAGATGAGTTCGGTTACCGCATTTGGGACAACGAAAATAAGAAAGTGCTCCACAACAGATATATGATATTCAACTAGAAGATGATGTATAAGGACATGCACAAGACAGATGCCTTTGACTCGGAGGAGAGCAAGACAATATTTGTAGATGCCGATGATGTCCTAGGTAACCTCTCAAAAGAACCAAATGTAGCATGTCCTAAGCCAGAAGAGCTTGTTGGACAGAACGGTGCGCATGAGCCCGATGCACCAGCTCCGATATTGAGAAGATCTTCTCATGCTCCTGTGCTCAATAGGAGATATATGAACTATTTGTTACTGACAAATGAAGAGGAGCCTGGAAGCTATGATGAAAATTATCAGAGTGGAGATGCGAGCAAGTTAGAGCTTACCATGAAAGAAGAAATGAAGTCTCTCATCTCAAACTATGCATGGGAACTAGCTGAGTTGCCCACAAGTAAGAAGGAACTCCATGACAAATGGGTGTACCGAGTAAAAGAGGAGTAGGATGGCTCCAGGAGATATAAAGCTCGGCTAGTTATCAAAGGATTCTAGCAGTAGAAAGGAATTGACTACAGCGATATTTTTTCTCCCGTGATGAAGCTCAATATTATCAGGACAGTGATGAGTATTGTAGCTATTGAAGATCTTCATCTCGAGCAGTTAGACGTGAAGACGGTGTTTCTTGATGGAGATCTAGAAGAGGAGATATACATGCACCAGCCAAAATATTTTCTAGAAGAAAAGAAGAAGAACCTGGTGTGTAGACTCAAGAAGAGCCTTTATAGCTTGAAACAGGCCCCAAGATAGTGGTACAGAAAGTTTGACGGGTTCATGCACAAGGAAAGTTTCCAAAAGTGCAACGCCAATCACTATTTTTACTTTAAAAGATATCAGTCTAGTTATATCATCTTACTGCTGTATGTTGATAATATGTTAGTTGTAGGTTCAGATATAGAGGATATTAGGAGTTTGAAGTAGCAATTGTCAAAGGAGTTTGACATGAAAGACTTAGGTCCAACAAAGAAGATCCTTAGAATGTAAATCAATAGAGATAAGAAGAGATGTCTCTTGTAGTTATCTCAGTCAGAGTACATCAATCGTGTTTTGCAGAGATTCAATATGACAACGCCTAGCCAGTCAACACACCCTTGGCCAGCCATTTTTACCTATCAAAGAATCAATATCCTCGGATAGAAGAAGAGAAAGAGAGTATGGCTAAGGTCCCTTACGCCTCAGCCATTGGAAGTTTGATGTATGTAATGGTCTGTACGTGTTTGTGTCGGAAATCAATTTCTTAGTAGAATTCATTACAAGTCATTTATTGATTATTATAAATTCACGAGATTTAGCTTTTTTTTTATAAGACTTCTCTACACAAAAGAAATACGCACAAGACTTCTTACAAACACACGCAGAGATCGTTTATCGGTCGCTGCTTGCGTGAGATCTTTGCCTGTGCTAGGAATGCCTTAGCCCGTGGACTACTGAATAAAGGATCTGGTTGATCGTAAAGAAGGCTCAGTGTTCTTTGTTTCAATGAGGAAACTTAGAATAGAAGTAAATAATCTCAGAAAGGTGAGATTATTACTCTTCTCAAGATCAAAGCGATGTTTGATCTCAAGGAAATGGTGAAAGGGCTGTAGATCTCTCAAAATCTCCCGCTTTATGCTGAAGTTCACCAAGATCTCGCCTCTATCTCTCTTAAATTCATGGCTCTGCTCTCAAAACATCAACAACTCGCCTAAAAGCTCGGATCTCGTCAGTATTCATCAGTACCCTTCACAAATGCACGAATGGGGGTATTTATAGGCTTCGAACGCCATGTTTGTGGATAAGAATTCGTAATTTGGATGTATCTTCAAATGGTAACAAATTTCCCATGTTTGAGGATATTCCTAAAGTAGTTAGGAAGCTAGTGGAACGCACGAATCTTGAGAAAATCTATCAAAAAATGCATCGGGGAGTCCTGTTTGGGCGAGCCAACTTTATGTGTCTCGCCATGCATACGAGACATATTTATGTGTCTCGCCATGCATGCGAGGTACATTTATGTGTCTTGCAATTTTGGCGAGACACATTGATGTGTCTCACCATTTGCGAGACACATTAAGGTGTCTTGCATATTTTGAGACACATCCGTTGTCTCATTTTGCCGTTTTAACGTTTTGCGCATTCTATCGCTTCGTCGTTTTGTGCATTTTGTTGCTTCTTTTAGGCATCAGATGGTCCTCTTTGACTTAGATAATGACGTTAATCGTCTCCCCTCATCTCGAGCTATGTGTGGGAACCTATATGCAATTTTTAACGCCTACAGTACGAGACTAGACATTGGCTATGTAGTGGGAGTGGTCATCCGGTTCATGTCGAATCCAAGAAAAGCTCATTGGGAAGCAGTCAAGTGGATTCTGAGGTATCTACGAGGCACCACACAGAAGTGTTTGCACTTTGGTAAGGAAGAGGTGGAAGTGCAAGGGTGCGTTGATGCATACTTTGGAGGTGAAGTCAATCACCGAAGAAGCACCACCGGTTATATATTCACTATTAGTTGGCATGATAATCTTTACTTTCCATTTAATTTTCAATTACTTTCCAAATACCAAACAGAAAGTAAAACCATTTTCTAGTATTTAATCCACTTTTCATTTACTTTCTGGGTGCCTAACATGTCCAAGTAATCCAATTTGAATCGTGAACGTTGTTGTACGATTAGCATAACTTCTATAACTGTTGGCTCCAATTAGAGCTTATCAATTGAAAAGTACTACTCAGTTGCTAGTTATCACTAGTAGAAAATCGTGTATCCTAGACGGAATATCCTAGATGAAAATTTTTTTCGTCTAGTTTGTATTAAACTAGACGAAAAAATTCTGTCTAGAATATTCCGTCTAGGATAAAATATTCTAGACAAAAATTTTCGTCTATGATAGTATTCTAGACGGTTTATTTTTTTAAATTTTTTTTAAATGACCAGGTATCCTAGACGGAAATTTCCGTCTAGGATACTATGGCCATGTAAAAAAATAGAAACATCAAATCCCCCCCCAAAAAAAATCAAAATCCCCTCCCCCCAAAAAAAAAAAAATTCCGCCCAAAATCGAAATAAGAAACCCTCCCCTCGTAATTCTTTTTCTAACTCCTCCGTTTGATCTCTCTCTCTCTCTCTCTCTCTCTCTCTCATAAATGGAGCTCCTTCGGTCTCATCTCTCTAGGGTTCGAATCCCCGAACCCACGAATTGAATCTACAAGCACGAGTGCTGCATCTCCTTCGACACCCCGGTACCTTTCCATCTCGTCCTCGATTTTTAAGCCGAAACCCTAACCCTAACCCTAGTTTACATCTGTTTGCAGAGATCGGAAGGGGGTATGTTCGTCGATATGAGCTCCTTCCTTGCTTTTGGCAAGGATTACATCACTTCGAATTACGAGAAAGCTGGTGATCCTGTGTATCTTCACATTCAGCAGACGAAGAAGCCGATTCTTGAGGTCCGGCCTCTCAAGAAACCGACGCTGCTCGCCATCGGTATTCGTCGAATCTATTCTTTTGGTTCCTTGATTCAATTTTTTGTTGATAATTGTGTCCGTAGCGATGAAACTGAACCCTAGTTTAGGGGAATTTATTGCCAGTTGTTTGTCGGTGACGTATTGGTATCAGTATCATCATTTCTTGAATCTAGAAGGGTGAAAAAAATACAATTTTCAAAGTGTAGTATAGATGAAATGAGAATGCTAAAGATGAGAGAGTATTAGCACTTATGCGTGAAGAATGTTGACTATTCATGCTTAAGATTTTTTAAGAACAACTAATCATGCTTAAGAATGTCGGGCAACTTAAACAATATTTCAAAGGGTAACATAGAAGATATGGTAATGCTAAAGATGGGATAAAATACCAATGTTTATGCTTGAAGTTTGGAGCTGATTAAGGTTGAAATGACAAGAACTCGTTGGCATGTGTAATAAAGACCAGCAATTGCTATATAGAACGATCAATGAAGTCTGGGCATAAGCCTAAATGAACATGGATTGAGGTCATTAAAAAAGGACTTGTAGTTGTTAATGTTGTAATGCTCAGGACAAGGTCTTTCAAGTGGTTTGCTCTTTCTGATCCTGCTTTCACTAGAGCATGCTTATTTCTACCCTTGCTCTTTCTCACGATATGCTTATTTCAATTGAGGGTAGTATGACACTCTCCTTGTATTTAGCATCCTTACCAAACTTAGTCGAAACTTGCATTGTACCTCAAGTCAGTGTTTGGTTTTATAGGTGGCTGCACCACATCGATAATCATGTGGAACGGAACAAATGGATGTAAACATTCGTAGATATGCTCGCATTTGTCTCCAGTAGGATAGATATGGATATTTGATATCCATAGTCCATTGGATATACAGAGAATTTGGAAAAGGAATTTGGGCAGAGATGACAGGTGCATCTCTGACCATGGAAAGGAGGTATAGACCCCGTAAACCGTTTTTATGCTTTTATTTTCTTTTTCACAAATTACTTTTTAAAAGTTTTAGTGATTATATTTTTCCTCTCCTGTCTTTATCTATTGTAGGCTAGATTTTCATTTCTGGATGAGGATGTAATTAAATCTCTGCTGGAACTTCCCTTGTGGGAGATTGCTGAACTCGACGAACCTACTGGAAGAGGTGATAAAAAATTTTGAGGATGGAAAGTGTACCAAAATATGACCTATCTTAGATTTCAAACAAAATCTTTTGGATATTTGGTTAAATTTCTATATATTGTGTGACATGTTGCAAAATTGCTTGGCATTGAAGGAGCATCTCTTCTACCCAAAAGAGTCATTCAGGTTCGAAGTTTACTCTAACCGTATATCAAAGAATACAAATTGAATTTATTATAAATTTTCATATTTCAAAATTAATCCCGAATTTTGTGAAGATTTAACGAACTTGCTATTTCTGACATACAGTTCGGTTCAAGAATTGCTAGAGAATCGAACCGAAAGACTTTTGGAAGCAATCGTGCAGCAAATCAAGCATCAGTTGGGAGTGTTAAAATTTGGGAGAAATATACAATCTCACAACAAAGTTTTGATTGGTCTCAGATGGACATATAATCCAAGAAAACTGGTGTGAATGAGTAATATATTTGTAAAAGTCGCATTTTTCATTTGACATGTGGAACCATGGCTCAGATCCATATGCCAGTCGATCAACATAACTTATCTGTATGAATGAGTAACATGTTTGTAAAAGTCGTATTTTTCATTTGAATATTAATATTTGCTAATTTATCATTCAATTTCTGTTTATATTCAAATTCTTCTTAATTATTTGTGCATGTGATGTTATATGCCGTTTATAATTGGATATGAATATGATTTGATGTTGTGCTATAATGTGTGCATGTGATATTATATGCCATGCGAAGGGAGTTTTATAATAAAAAAACGTACGGTAGCATAACATCCTAGATCAAAATTCCGTCTAGGATGCTCAAAATTCCGTCTAGAATGTAAATTTTTTTAAAAAAAATTTAAAAAAATATCCTAGACGGAATTTCCGTCTAGGATACCCATCATAGATGGAAATTCCGTCTAGGATGTTTTGGATATCCTAGACGGAATTTTTCGTCTACGATACATATCCTAGACGGAATAAAATTTCGTCTAGGATGTGTATCCTAAACGAAAATTCCGTCTAGGATGTTCCGTCTAGGATTATCCTAGACGGTTTTGAATTCCGTCTAGAATAATCCGTCTAGGATGTATTCTAGATAGAATTTCCGTCTAGAATACTACATCCTAGATGGAAACATTCTAGACGCATATCCTAGACGGAATTCCGTCTAGAATACTCATCCTAGATGGAATTCTGACTATCCTAGACGGAATTTTCCGTTTAGAATGCCTCATTTTTTACTTGTGGATCCTATCGGCTATACTAAGTTTTGAGATGTTGAATCATAATATATTGAATTCAACCAATTAATTAAAGGCCATTATATTGTTAGCGTATAGCCAAAGTAATAATATTTGATAAATGATTTGGTTATGCCCTCCAACACCGCTCCACGAGTTCTCCACGTTCAATTCTGTCTTCATTCACCACATGAGTTGGATCCATGACGGTTGCCAATGCCCGATCCTCCATGTTCTCAAATTAGCATATTTTTAAGAAATCCTTTCGATGTACAAATTACTTTTTTTTTCAGCATTGCTTCAGTTGGAGTCATTTTAATTAGTTGCTTCATAAGACACAAATAACTAAGAAAAGGAATAAACTAACCACCTCCATTTGCATGATACCTTGTTGACATGCTGTTCATGAATCAGGGGCACTCGATCCATAGTGGACAGTCTTGGTATAGATCTAGTTTCTCAAGTAGACATGTTTTAAGATAATACATGCTAAATAATTTTTCCATGTTGGATTCGGATTCCAAATAATTTCTCTGTGTTCGTTTCGTATTGAGATTCTCTTTACTATTAAAAAAAGGGAGAGATCACTATCTTAGTACATGCTTGGTAACTTACTTATTTTTACTTATAAGTAACTTTTTACGTATAAGTTGGCACCATTGTGTTTGGTAAAAGTCACTTATGTTACTTCTTTATTACTTATAAGTAGCTAAAAATTAATAAGTTGGCTTTTTTCAAGTTATTTTTTGGCTACATATTTTCTTATTATAAAGTGATAAATATTATTAATTAATTACTTTATTTATTTATTTATTTATTTATTATATAATAATAATATGTAGTATACAACATTATAATATTAATTTGAAATAATTAATTATAAATTAGTTTTTAAGTAATTAATAAATTTATTATTATTAATTATCTGGTTAAGATAAAATAAATATAATTAATAATTAAGTTACACTATGAAGTTACAACAATATGTCCTTTGTGGTCGTTTGACATTTAATACAACCTTATAAGTTGTTGTTTTATCAAACACATAATTACTTATATCTCCTTAAAAGTTGAGGGGTTTACCAAACATCTTCTTTATTTTCTTACATACTTATAAGAAGTTTTGAGAATAAATAATAAGTAACTTATAACTACTCAAAAATAAGTAGTAGTCAAACGTGTTCTTAATTATTAGGAGTCATTGATCTATTTATTGAGTAGTTGTGATGTGTTTAAGTACAAATTAGAAATGAATGTAACTCATGGATTATTTGATGATTGTTAGATTTTAAATGAACAATAATCATGCACTAGGTAACCAGCAGCTGCAAATTAGGTACGTGTCTCTTCGCTATTTTTCTTAAGAGTAAAGAAAATCCAAATTCGCTTCTACTAAATAAAGATAATTAAGTAAGAAATAGGATAGCATGTTGATAGTGTTTGCATCATACAACATATATTTTTTTTATAAGTGTTTTGAGATTGTACTTACGTATGCTTAGAGTCAAACTGTAAGGCACTGATAATAAAGTTGGGAGAATTTTCAAGCCATATTTAGGCCTCTGGAAACACCTTTAGCCTTTCAAGCAAGCCTATAAGCAACCGCATTTCCAGTTCAACGAAGTACGTATATCAAAATTGCATAGCTCAAACATCTCACGTACGAAGAATTTGTCAGTGAACTCTTTTATACCTTTAAAAAAAGAGAAAAATGTTTCAAGCCACCCAAAAAAGATCCGTTGTGGCCCAGACCCAGCAATTAATTCTCTTAGCATTTAGCTCCATAAAATAGTGAAAAATGTGGCCCAGCCCTAAAAACCCATTCATATACATGTATTGGGTGTATTTTGACCAACATACCTAAATTGCCCTCATCTCTCTCATAGGAAAACCGGCTAAATGGGTTCCTCCTTTGATGGCGACCATTCCCATCGCATTTAAGGCGAACCGACGGAGGAAAGCGGGGGGAAAAAGCGCGCGCTCCCTCCATTACTGTGCTGCTTCATCAGCCTTTATTATAAATCGGTTAGTTCTAGCTCTCACTCTCTCATTAATAAAATTAGGGTATGTTCTTCAACTGTCAACCACGCTTATGCGGCTGAAATCCCCTCAATTACTCCTCACCTCCTCATAACTGTCCTCTAACTGTCCTCATAACTCTCAACCACCCAATGGTCGCCGATGACTTGATTTGCATTGTGTCTTTAGGCGAGAATGCCATATTTATGACGCTAATGTCGACAACAAGCTTTTATGAACTGAAATATGGTGTGGCAGAAAGATTGAAAGTACCTGAAGAATCTTTTTCCTTGATATATAAATCTGAGAGGCACCCCAACCTGAGTTTTTCGGTTGAGAACGAAGATGACCTGAAGTGCATGTTGGAGCACAATCGAAATATTGGTTGTACGGAGATTCATATGCAGGCTGCTGTTAATGTAGAGTGTTCCACGTCAGGGAAGAATCAGAAAGTTATTAGAGAAATGTAAGTAATTAATAAACTCTTTATAACATTGTGCTTAGTGTGATGTAAACACTGTTATCTTTTGGTCAACTTTCAATCACCCCTCTGGGCTTTAAATCCCCTGAATGTAACCGTATAACTGTCGTCATAAATTTGAACAACCCCCAACGGGTTCCAAAGAGTTGATGAGCATGGTGCCGTCAGGCGATAATGCTATATTCTGCATGATTTGAAGTGCACGTTGGAACGCAAGTAAATAACTAGATTTGTTCTGATTCTGATTAAAATGCAAGATGTTGATGCCAAGTAGCGTCCTACTCCTGAGGAAAAAACAGAAAGTTATTACTGATTTGTAAGTAATAGAATGAACTCTGTTTGAAACTGGGATATGTGGGATGTTGAAATTGTGATTTCAGGTTTCGATGCTACTTTGGGGAAAAAATAGTTATCATCGCTGATGGGTACATTTTAACCCTTCAGCTTATAGGTTAATTATCTAAGATATATGTTAACTATTATATGAACATGTTAACTCTCATTGGAACATGTTATACTTTTATTGAACATGTTAACTTTCATCTTTCTGTGTTAACCATGTCAATTGTCTGTTAAATTCCACTGCTCTATGTTAAGTTTTACTCAAAATGGTTAATTTTACACCCAGTTAGTTAACTTTTGGTGTGCTGTGTTAACCATGCATATTGTTAACTTTTATCATAGTGATGTTAACTTAAGTTATAAGAAGATTATTTAACATAGTGTGCAGGATATCTCACTGTTTGATTAAATTGTGCAACATGGATGCCTCTTTGAATGCAGATTATAGTTGTCCTCCTCCAGGAAATGCATCCAATTCAGAGAGAATCCAAACTGATTTTCCGTCTGGTGAGATTGTAATGAGGGCTGATGATATTCTCAATAACACTTCGAGAATTCCTCAATGGTGGCACACAACATTAACTGAAAAGGGGCAACAATTTGAAACTGTAACTGAATTGAGACTAGCTTTTCAATACTATTCCATGATCAAAAAATTTGAATATGAATTTCTAAAGAATGAACCCAAATGTATCCGCGTTTGTTATCGATATAAGGAGACGTATGGATGCCCTTGGATGCTCTTTGCAGCTCCTGTTAAAAATGATAAAAGAATGAAAATCAAAAGGTTTGTGAATGAACACAGTTGCGGACAACATTCTAACTTGTCAGGGCAATCACGGGCATCTCGCAAGTTCATAGCAGCCTAATTGCGACCGGTATTAAAGGCACGACCTAAAATCCGCCTAATTGATGTGCAAAAGGACTTCCTCACTTGATTTGGATTGAGACTTGAATACAGTAAGATATGGTGGGGCAAAGAAAGAGCATAGCAGGATATGTATGGTAATAGCTATGAGGCTTATGATCAATTAAGATGGTAAATATTACAGTTAATTTATAACTTGTATGCAGATGTTTATTGTAGTCGCTTTAATGTTACTATATTACCCTTATGTTCCAATGTATTATATTTATTTACATGTCCAGAAGCGGCATTGTTGTACAGGTATGAGCAAATGGTGAAGCAAACGAATCCAGGAAGCTACATTTGCATTGACCAGAATGAAGGAAGGTTCAGAAGACTGTTTATATGTTATGTTTCTTGCATCCAGGGTTTCTTAAATGGGTGTAGACCCCTTTTATTTTTGGATGGGACCTTTTTGAAAGATAGATATAAAGGCATGCTTCTGAGCATCATAGCCTACGACAGAGACCAAGGGATATTTCCACTTGCGTATTGTATATGTGATCAATAAAATGTTGATAATTGGAGATGGTTCCTACAAGGCCTGTGGTCCATACTGTATGAAAGGTTGGACTCGTACAATCCCCCCCACCAATTATTTCTGATGCCGACAAGGGGATTCGAGAAGCCATGAGAGAATATTTCCCTGAAGCAATTCACTCACGCTGCGTTCTGCATCTAGTTGAAAATTTTAGATCAAAGCTCAAGGATTTGGGAATGAAGGCAAAGGACACACAAGTTTTGGGGAATTTGCTTCAAACTGCTTGCTATAAATACACTATAGCGGAATGGAACGACTACATGAAGGAAATTTATGAGATGGCCCCAGTCGCATATGAGATTGCAATTAATTACTCGCCAGAGCATTGGGCAAATGCCTTCTTCCCTAGCATTAGGTATGCATTCAATCATTATGACGTTTTGCGGTTGATGTTAACTGTTATGCATATATGTGAAGTATCCTTTTTATAGGTTAATCTTCGCTGATATATGTTAACTTTAATCAATATATGTTAACTATGATGTTTTTATGTTAGCCTTTAGCAGAATAGGTTAAGTTTTATGGTCACTTGTTAAGAAGATAACATATTATATGCCCATCATACTCCCTATATGTTGTCCTTTGCAGATATGGCCATGTAACCTCTAATGTCGCAGAATCCTTTAACAGCTGGATACGTGCAGCCCGTTTGTTACGTATCCTGCAAATGGTGGAGCATATCCGAAAACAACTTATGACTCGCATGAACAACAGAGAGATAATGGCGTGTAAGTGGACAAGCTATCTTTGTCCTAAAGCTGAGCAGATTATTAGAGAAAATATGAAAAAAGGGCGCACTTTAGAGATTAGGCAATCTAGAGAGGATATTTTCGAAGTGCAATCACATAGAACCACTCACGTTGATTTGGAGAATAGGACATGCACTTGCCGAGCTTGGGACGTAACCCGTATTCCTTGTGTCCATGCTTGTGCAGTCATTATTTATATGAAAAGACATGTATATCAATATTGTGATTGGTTCATATCCGTAGAAGCGTTTAAGAATAGCTACAACGAAATATTATATCCCATACCAGAGTATGAGAAGCGGAGTGTGCCCAAGGATGAAATCCATATTTTGCCACCAATTACCACTAAGAGGAGGGGAAGAAATAGAACAAGACGCATAAACAACAGAACCATATACAAACGGCCCGTCAAATGTTCTCGGTGCAAAGTTAAATGTCACAATAGAGCAACCTGCAATGAGCCCATCCGTGACTAGTGTGTTTCAGCTTCTAACAATAATACTTTTGTATGAGACATATAGATGGTTTTAAAGTTGTTAAGTATATAGCGTTGTACTTTTGTAATCTGTGATAATGCCTGTTAGATTCATTTTGTTCATGCTGTTAATAGAAACTGCAAGCATGAGAGACGTTTTCAGATCTTCACCTGTCATGGCAAGATTTTGAGTTGAAATAGGTGACTTCTCCAACATATTAGTCACTGTTCTAACGGCTAGCAACCAGTCATTTCAAACAGCCATATTCCAACGGCTAGTAAGTTATTCCTTATGCAATATAAAATGTGCACATAGGAAAGTTATAAGCTTAATAGAAGTTCTAACTTTCCCTTCATTCCCTCTTGAGATTGCGAGATGAAAACGTCAGAGGGTGTTCAGTCATGGGAAGAGGTATGTTGTTTTTGTAACATTCCAACACCCATGAGGCAGTGCAAAAATAGGAGGAACAAGGGTAGATACTTCTGGGATGTGCAAATTTCCCAAAGAGGCAATGCAAGTTTTTCGCTTGGGCTCACAGTGAAGATGCAATGGTAAGTAGGAATATTCCAGATTGCCCAGAAGTCCTCGTTGAAGATGATATGGCGGTCAAGGTATAGCAGTTGAAGAAAGCACTGAAGCAAGCAAACCGCGAAGTTGAAAAATGGAAACTTTGTTCATTCTTCCTGTGTTGTTTTTGTATGGTTCTAATATCCATCATCTTTGTCATCTCTAACTGAATTTGGTCAAGTATCACGTGTATACGTTAACGTTTACTATAAATGGTTAAGTTTCAGAGCTATATGTTAACTCTAACTGATAGTGGTCAAGTTTTAGAGCTACATGTTAACTATTACTAATAGTGGTTAAGTTTCAGAGCTATATGTTAACTCTAACTGATAGTGGTCAAGTTTTAGAGCTACATGTTAACTATTATTGATAGTGGTTAAGTTTCAGAGCTACGGGTTAACTTTTATTGAAAGTGGTTAACTTTCAGCGCTATATGTTATCTTTCATACTTATATGGCAGTCAATGCAAGTTTTATGTCGGAACTGTTCGCGGGAAAAACTGTTGCTTTCTTCATTACTGATTCCATTGTACACTCTTGTAACAGTTTATCTACTACAAAGATCCGGTCTTTTTATAAGATCCGGTTACAACGAAAATCAAATAAAAAGAAATGAAAATTACAACTTTGTTTCCTTATTTGTCGAACAGATCACGAGCTCCTGTTTTGCGGTCGCTCGCTTTGTGGGTTATTTGCCTGCGCCGGGGTTATTTGCCGTGGACCACCGCGAGATCTAGATCCGGTCGGATCTACGCAGTATAACGGGTACTATTTCACCAAGGAAATAATAACCGGGAGGGATTGTTTCACCAAGGAAACAACCGCTCGAATCTCGGGATCAAAGAACCAAGCTTTGATCCGGAGTGTACCTACGTAGATCTGAGATCTGAGATCCGGTTCCTCTCGAACACCTGCCTTATTTGACGTTGATGATCGCGGAGCACCAGATCTGGATGAGCAAGTCTTCAAAGTCTTAAAGTTCTGATCTTTTTTAGATCTGAGTCTCCAATCCTGCAGGGCTTCGCCTCCTCCAAAATCCAACCTCTGAAAATGAACACAAGCCCCTCTATTTATAGCCTCTCACTGTGCTTGTATGCATGTGTACACAACACACAAGGGGGGGGGGGGCAATTGCCGGCCACCTCAAGGTGGCTCGGCTTATGCTGAGCCACCCTGGGGTGGCTCGGCCACCGAGCCACCCTAGGGTGGCTCGGCTTGGGCCGAGCCACCTTGGGGTGGCTCGGTTTAGGCCGAGTCCCCTCCCCGGGTGTTGTGTTCACCGTCTTTCAGTTGTTTCTTTGTCCGCGATTCGATTCGCTGTTGATTTGGACTCTGATTCAGTTGTGTGATTGACTTGGTCCTGAATCGATTCGTTGATCCGATCCCTGATTTGGCAGTAAACCCACTTCTGAGTTCGAGTCCGAAGCTGATTTCGATTTGGTCGTGATTCATCCGAGTCCATTCTTGGTTGGAAGACTCATTGACTCCCCGAACCGTTGGATTGATTCCGCATGCGAATGGATGCATTCCGTTGTTCACGTGCGGTTCGTTAGCTTCGTAGCCTTGTTAGTTCGCTTCGTCGCGTATCGTTTGGCTTCGGTGTTTGCAGGCTAACGGTCGTGCTTGGATATGTCGCCCGATGATCCGTTTGTTGAATCGGCGTCGTCGAGCTGTGTTAAGGGACCTATAGGCAATTTTATACGCCTACAGGAACATCAGTGACATATACTATCATCCCTTATAGCCCTGTTATGTATTGCATTTCAAACATTTTAGCAACAAAGATTCCGCTGTCAACCAGTTAAACAACCAGTTTCTTACATCTCCTCGTCCAACCTACCCACTAGTTAAATAAAAAGTTTTGATACCACATAACATCTTAACTAGCAACCAGTTACACAACCTTTCTCTAGTTATACATCTAAATTAATATGCCTGTTAGTTTTGCTCCCACAACAATCTGCATAATACATAACTTTTTCTGACATCATTCACCCATCCTTTTCTAGCCCATCCACTGTAGGCGTATAAAATTGCCTATAGGTCCCACAATACAGCTCGACG
>BQKN01031517.1:0-13824 GCA_022839385.1 Asparagus kiusianus
ATATATATATATATATATATATATATATATATATATATATATATATATAGAGAGAGAGAGAGAGAGAGAGAGAGAGAGAGAGAGAGAGAGGAGGGAGGAGGAAGGGAGAAGGAGAGGGAGAGGGGAAAAAAGCCAATGGAGGGGTCTCTCTAATGATTACGTAGCTGGCTAGCTATAATGCGGTTATGGATCTGCCATTTTCCTCGAAAATTTCATCTCACTCATGTTTGCGGTGAAAATAGATATCTTCATTACTGAATCCATTACACATTTATTGATTACAGATTCAAAGTAAAATTAGTCTTTTTATAAGATTTTCTTACACAATGAAAATAAGAAAAATACAACTCTCGTTCAAACAAACGCAACGTGTGTTTATCGCCCGTTGCATGCGTGGGATCTTGGCCTGTGATGGGGACGTTGATATCCGTGGACCACCAAACGATCAGATCAGATCCGGAGCTTCGTTGATTCACGAAGGAATCAAGAAACTGAAGCAGTTATCTCGACAACGGCGAGATAACCACTCTTCTTGAGATCACCGCAACGGGGCGATCACAAGGAAGGAACCGGGAAGTGTAGATCTGACGAGCTCATCTTCTTTATGCTGACGAACTCGATCTGATCTCTCCTCATCCTCTCTGAAATTCATGGTTCTTCAGTCCTCAATTCAGTAGGGCTTCGCCGACGCTCGAGACTTCCAGATCTTAAAAATGAAGGCCCTGGGACTGTATTTATAGGCTTTAGGAGTCCTGTCCTTAGCTAGGAACGATTGATTCCCTCTTATCTTAAGTTAAAACCACTTAACCATATTATCAGATCAGTTGGAACAAATCCAGACGGTTAACGATCAAAAAACAACTCTAAACTGCCAAAAACAGCTTTTCGGGTCTGCAGACACCCGTGGGTATCTCGGTGTGGCCGAGACACTCATGGGTGTCTCGGCTTGGCCGAGACACTTGTAAGTGTCATGGTCAAGCCAATACACCTAGGGGTGTCTTGGTTTGGCTTTTTGGTTTTGGCGCGTCAAGTTTGTTTCTACCGTAAATTCGTCGTCTAGACTCAGAATTATGCGGTTCAAGATGCGTTAAAAAGCCGACGAGGAGACCTATAGGCTCCTATGATTGAATCATATGTGGAGTAAATGGGACATGAGGGGTGCTCCGCCTTTCGTAAGCGACGTGGGGCTATCGATCAGCTCTTGTTTCCATTATTCCGAAGTTCCGTTGCTTCGTATGGTCCATCGACTCACTTCATGTGTTTATCATCATCTAATGAGCTTCTGTAACTCTAATAGCAACGTTCATCGTCTTCTTTCTATTTCGAGCCGTGTGCGGGGATCTATAGACAATTTTTGATGCCTACAACTTAGTGGAGTGTAGACCCATGCATACCCAATTTAAGGGTAACCCTAACTCCATTACTTTAAGGCATTTAGGATAACCATTTTGATCACTTCTCACTTTTTCCCTCTTATTGGGAGTTGTCATTTGATTCGTCGAAACAATGATGCACATCACTTTGCCGTTAAAAAGGTTAAAAATGTTATATCTCCATTTTTTGCATGGTGCAAATAGGAATTGTTAGGATACTATCTAAAGATCCAAAGTAAGAATTTTAGGATATAAAATCTTACGGTTCAAGTCCAGTAGCAAATTGGTCTAAATTCAATACCTAATTCACTTAAGGGTCTGTTTAGATGACAAAAGTATCAAAAGTATGGAGGGAATCAAAAAAGCAACTTAAAAAATTATGAAATAGAAAGTAGTAAAAATAATACTTTTTATTCGTTTCACACCCATATAAAAGAAGTAGAAATGATATATATATTTTTTATTGTGGGACATGATTAAATAATTATATTGATCCGATTTTTAGGGGTGGATTCTTAAACCGTGTAGGAATATGTATGGCTTGATTCATCTCCACGATCAACTCGGACAACGTATTGACCGATCAAATCAGCCAATCTAACCGAGCTCTCACCTTCAAGAAGTCACACCGCTCCTCAGATAGACACTTCCCACTGTCGGTACGCCTATCCCTAAACTGACTGGATGGACCATTTCAAGTAGTTTCTAGTTTTATGAAATCCTAGTTAGATAGAAAATAGTTTCTTTTTTTTTGAATGAAAATAGGGCATTTCCCTATCATTATATATAAACGTAACCAAAAGATGGGATTATAAAAGATAACAAAAGAAGATATCTTCTAATGAATGAGGCAACAACGAAAGACCCATTCATTAGAAGATGTCTAAAGAAAAACAAAAAAAAACACCGACTAAAACCCAAAACCAAGTAGGAGAAAATTAAAAACTAACCAAAACTGTTATGCATATACAGGAACAAAAATTCTATCAGCAAATCAAGGCATTGTGTTGCTGTCGGCGCTTGATTCAAGGATGTCTTGGAGACCAGCCGAACGAATGAGCTTCTTGATCTTGAGCGACTTCTTGGAGGAGGAGGCCCCTGACCAGAAAAGAAGTAACTTGACAAACTTCTTAATGATGAACAGAGGGGAAGGCGAAATGTTAGAGAAGACTAGATCGTTGCGAGCTTTCCACAAGACCCAACTAATGGTAGGGAAGCAGATGCCCCATAGAAGACGAACAGAGGCTCGGATAGAGGGGTTAGAGCAGATTGCTAAACATTCGTCGATATTGGATGGAAGGGAGCCAATGCCCAGTTTGGGGAGAAAAGGAACCTAGATTTGTTGCGCCAGGTTACATGATAGGAAGAGATTATCACGAGTTTCTTGATCAGAACAAAAAGAGCAACGAGAATCAACTAACCACCCTTGGGAGGCGAGTCTGTCTTTGGTCTTCAATCTGTGAGAACTAAGGAGCCAGAAGAAGATTTGGACTTTACTGGGCAAAAATTTGTTCCAGGTGGTAGAATAGAGGCTGAATCGCATTCCACTATCGGCTAGAGCATGATGAATAGATTTTACAGTGTAGAGCTTGGAAGTAGATAAGGACCAAGAAGGACTATCTGCCATCGCGGACGGCACAAAGTTGGGAGCTGACAAGTGCTGAAGAAGGGCTAGCACTTGGCCCCTGGCCTCATCACAACTTGGGCGCCTGATAATTGGTTTCCAAACCCATCTGGATCCCTGCCAGCTTCCTTGAGAAGATATGGAAACATGTTTAGAGAATGCAAGGTCGTATACTTTGGGAAATAGGCTAGCAGGAGTATTGTCTCCGGTCCACTTGTCTTCCCAAAAATAGGCGCCATTGCCGTTACCAAGAGACCACCTGACGAATGGGGAGAAGGTACGGTAGCAGGAGTGGACATCTTTCCAGAATTTAGAGCACTGATTGGAAGGAGATGGATTGTGGAGATTGAACGAGTATATAGATTGGAGAACCCTACCGACATAGTGATCGTTATCCAAAAAATTCCAGAGCCATTTAGAAATAAGAGCGGTGTTGAAAAGATGAAGGTTGATAACACCCAATCCTCCGCATGCTTTGGGGGTGCAAACAATCCCCCATTTGATCGGATTATGGCCTGAGGTGCTATCTGGAGCCTTGCCCCAGAGGAAGTTACGCCTGATCTTATCAATTTTCTTAATGAGCCAGGAGGGGAGTTTGAAGAACGACATGTGGTACAGAGGTATGGATGAGAGGACTGAATTGAGAAGAACAAGACGACCGCCAATGGACAAATATTTGCTTTTCCATAGAGATAATTTGCGGTGGAGGGAGACCAATAGAGGTTGCCAGTCTGCTCTGGAAAGGGAGCCTCGTTTGATTGGAAGACCGAGATATCTTTTTGTGTAGTCGATTACTTTTTGTGTTTTGATTTGGTGCTTGTTGTGTGGTATTCATTTCTGCCGCATTCTTCATAGCAAAGTGGTATCGGGACCAGGTTCATTCATTCTCCAATCGAGTCAAGATGCCATCACTAGCTATTAAGATCAACGATTTACTGGGAAGAATAGTGTCAACATCTAGTGCATAAAGATGGAAGCTTAATCACTACAATATTTTATTGTACTTTTATACCATCAGTATCTATTTTCTGAAATAAACATTATTGCTAATATCGGTTATTTTATAATTTTACAGGAAATAAATAATTTATCAAATAAGCGCTCAAAGAACCCCAAAATACCTATTATTGAAGCCTCTAGAGGCCTAGGGCCCGTTTGGATAATGGTAGTATTGGAAGTAAGAAGTAGGTTATAGAAGTAACTTTTAAAACTATGAAGTAGGAAGTAGTGGAAATAATATTTTTTTTTGTTTGCTTCATATATGTTTAGAAGTAATGGAAGTAGAACTTCTTCCTCTTCATTTATTTTTTTATTTGGATAACATTTGGAAATATTATTAGGAAGTAATTAACACATGTTGCTTCTACAATTTCAAAACCACGTCACGCTCTTTAATTTGATCTAGCAAGTTAATTACAACCAGTTTCATGCCGCTATGACCCCTCGCCACTTGAGAGCAAGAAGAATCCTTCAACCACATAGCTTCAAAATAATTGTTTATTTCTTGCCTAAGATGAGACTCCGGATGACCAAAAATTCCTATGATTCTCTAATTTTCCTCCTTCCTCGCTCCTTTGATCGTAACATCAACGTGATATTTAGACAAAGAATTAATAGGCAAACTGTTCTCTTCATCCCAAAGAAAACTTGACCGACGACCATCACAACTTACTACAAAATAATTATAATTAAGAGTAATTTTATCAATAAAAAGTTGTTAGAAGTAACTAATAAAGAAAATATTAATAAAAATATTTATTTCCTAATAAATATGCATTTTAACTACTTCCGAGCTACTTCGGAGTATTGAGAATTGAAAAAATATTTTAGAAGTAAGGATGACATGTAGGCGCCACAAAAGCGTTTAAAGAAGTATTGGAAGTAAGTTTTTCAGAGAACCAAACATACTTTTTTACTTGAAAGTAGCAGAAGTAGCCTCTACTTTTTTTACTTCAGCTACTTCATAATTACTTCCGTACAAATAAACAAGCCCCTAGAGGAAGACTACAAAATCAAAAGTCAAAGAAGAAGTTAAGTCAACAAGTCAACCTAAGAAAATAAATTCTGTTACAACCTAATCGATTAGCCAACCGATCAATTTGTAACAGAAATGATCGATGACTGATTTTGATTTTCTGGAGGCCAAGTTTAATCCAAGGGCCGGGTTATTGTTGGCTACTGTAGCCTATAAATAGGGATAGAGAGTGAGGATGAGAGAGATACATAATTTTGTAAAAACTCTATTTGGAGAAGAGGATCACTCCTAATTGAGAAAACCTTTCAAAATTGTAAACTTCACTTTGCAATAAATATTTTTTTCACTTTTTAGTTTTCTTCTTTTTCTCTTTGGGTGATGAAGATTTGCTTCATAAGGGGCTAAACTCTTACAATGTAAGTTTTTATTTTCCATTCTTATTTTCTTTCTTTTGTTTTCTTACTTTAGAGTTGCATATTTAGAAATTTATTTCTTATTTTTATTACACGTTTTTAGTGTACTTTTCTTTTTTATGCTTTGTAGTTTAGATTTTTATTTCTTATTTTTATTTTATATTTTGAAGTATACATATTTATTTTCTTGCTTTTATTCTTGCTTTATAGTTTAGATTTATTTTCTTTCATGTTTTGTAGTTTGGATTTTAATTTCTTGCTTTTAATTTGTAGAATGAGCAGCTAATTTCTTTAAGAGTTCTAGGATCAGATGAAACTAGTTTAATTTCTTTTTAATTTTTTTTGAATTGCACTCTTTTATGCTTAAGATGATCGTGCTTAGGATAATTAGCTGGATAATTAATTGGTGGAAAAAGAATTTAATAGGCTATAGTTATTTTAAATGCTTTGTTAGGTTATGTTTTTTAATTCTAAAATTACTATGTAGTTATTTATTTCTTTTCATGAATGATAATATTGCTTGAATATGTTTTGAAAGATCATACTTGTTTTAAGTAACTTGATAATCTATGCTTAAGAATTTTAAGTAATATGAGAATTAAAAGAGAGTAGTTCTTAAATTCAAATTGAAATTAACTAGTGGATTCAATCTCAAATTCCTATTTTTAGCACTTGATTTCCTCCATCTCTTCATTTTCCTTTTTCTTTTGATTTTTTTCTCTTTATGATTTTTCTATTTTCTTCCTTTCATTTTCTCTTCTTATTTTAGCCAATTTATTTGCAACAACCCTTACCCAAAGCACACTCTACCCTCTCTGTTTTCTTACACATCTCAAGACCCTCTTTAGGATTTTTCTAATATACTCTTTCCTCATAGGATTAATATTTTTTATACTATAACTTGGTTGTGTACTTACAACGATTCATTTAGTACATATCAAAGCTTTACTGAAGCAACAATTGTTCTTGACTTTGGTGACTAGCAAGAAACCAAAAAATGATGGAACAATATGAGTATGATGATTGAAAGATGAAGGTGCACTTGATGCGAAATAATGTGATGCAGGTATGAAGATTAACTACAGCAATGCTTCGCCAAATCAGCGATCGATCTAGGCAGGAAGCTCAAGAATAAAGTGTAGCTTTCGATGGGTTTTAAGTAAAAGTTGCAATGTACTAAGCTCAAATCTTTTGTAAATTAACCAGAAAATAAATGTAATGATTCGTTCTCTCAATACAGTTCAAGTTGTAATATTTAGATAAGTAGAAATACTTAGCAACAGATTCGCTCGCGCACTTAATCAAACTGAATACAGCACAAGTATGATTGATAATAATATTGATAACAACATGCACGCAATAGCAGTTCCGAAAATATTTGTGCGAAAGAAAGTTAAACCTTCGTCGGGTTGAACTGGTTCGACGGGATGCTCCTCTGGAGGTGGTTCGTATACGCCAAAAATGAGGGGAGGAAGTTCTCCTCCGAGAGCCACGTAATTAGGATGAAGTGGCGCGTCTGGACTGAAACGTCTATGAAACGAACTGATGCCTAACTGGGCTTCCACACTACTGACAATCTGATGAGTCACGCGTTCGACGTATTCGGGTACAGTCTCGAACGTCTGATAGTCGAACCACGGGGACAACTGTAAATCAACGATGACAATCTCTGGATCAAGCACGAGTCTGTAGTCTTCAGCGTCGGGATCAGCCATGCACCAATGGCCAACAGGTTCGGACTATCACGATGTTTCGGCAGATCTGACAATACGAATGAACCAAAACAGATATGAACCAACTTGGTCCGGTTCAGATCTGACCCAAAATAAACCAATCAAATAAATAGAACCTGAACAAATGGGTTCACCGATCTCAGTACTCCACTTCTTTTGTTCTGAGAAAATAGAAGAAGACGCAGCAGAGGGAGAAGAACAGGCGGGCGTCAGCGCGGGTGAAGGCGGCGGCGGCTTGGGCGGGCGGAGACTGGTGGGAGGAAGACGTGTGGGAAGGGGAGGTGCGGTGGCGGGGCACGGTTGATGATGGTGGAGGAGAGGCGGCTGCTGGTGGGGCGGCTGCTGTTTGGGGGGCGGCTGAGGTTGTATGCGTCGAGGGAGGGGGACGAGGTCTGGTGGGGGGTTTGGTTGAAAAGGGGGGAGGGGTGGTGCTGGATTCGTTGGGTTTGAAGGAGTGGGTTCGATGTTGAAGAAGAAGAACAGTGGCGATTTCTTTTTATGTTCCTTTTCTTTTAATTGCTGCAGGGAAGAAAATGAGATTACTGCTAGGGTTTCACACCACAATAAAGCAAGATAATTTTCGTTTTTATTCTTCAATGCCTTCTTCTGATTACAGCAATTTCTTTTAAAGAGAAAGATTAAAGTTTTGGAAATCTCACAGAATCTCTCTCAAATAATCAGAAATTAAAACTAAATACTTGCCAAATCTAAACCATAATTTGAAATTCAAAAGTCAAATTCAAAATTCAAAATGCAACAAAATAGGGATCCTAATCAGTCAATCTCAGCTACTAAATCTGTCATCAATCAGAACCAGATGATAGGAATCTGGTGCACCGCTGGCGCTCGACGTCTCCTACGTTGATAGACACGGCAAAAACCCCGTGTATGCTTCTGGATGCCCGCATCATTCTCCCCAGGTGGGAGAGAACTCGACCCTGTCGAGTGTGAATCAAGATGGCTGTCATACTGCTCATGAAGATCTGGATCCAGCCTATGTAAGTCATCCCTATCGAGCCAAGTGTCATCTGACTCCGGTCGTCCTTTCCAACGTACCAAGTACCTGCAGATACCACCATTGCTAGTAGAAACAATATTATCATCAATAATAGTATCAATGTCATGTGCTGTATATGTAGGTGATATCTGGGGAAGTGGAGGTAAAGGGGCGCTCTCAGAAATAGGCTCAGGGGTAGGCTCATCAACCAGTGGGTTGTCAGGGTTAAAATGTGGGCCTTTGTACTCTACTGAATCCTCAATATTAAAAGTCGAACCAATATTAAAACCTTCGGGAAGGTCGAGAACATAAGCATTATCATTAATTTTCTTAAGAATTTTAAAAGGTCCCGCACTTCGCGCATGCAACTTTTTTAACAGTTCCCGGACGTATCCGGACCATCACATAATCACCAACATTAAATTCTTTAAACTTCCTTCTTAGATCTGCTCGCATTTTATAGTTAGCATTGCTATCATTGATCTTCTTACTGATGTCTTTATGCAAGTCATGAATGCGAGATGCAAATGTAGATGCTGACTCAGATACTCTATGATGTGCAGACACGGGGACAAGATCTATAGGATGTCTAGGTTTGTAACCATACACGACTTCGGCTGGACTGACACCTGTAGACCTATTAACAGAGTTATTATAAGCAAATTCAACAGTAGGCAAATGTTGATCCCAACTCCTAAGATTCTCATCAACTAGCGATCTCAATAGGTTACCTAAGCTCCGATTGACTACCTCAGTTTGACCGTCAGTCTGGGGATGAAAGGCCGTAGAGAATTGAAGTTTAGTTCCCATTTTGTGCCAAAGGGTTTTCTAAAAATAACTTGTAAATTTAACTTCCCTATCTGACACGATTGTTTTCGGAAGCCCGTGCAGTTTAACAACTTCGTTGAAGTATAGCTTGGCCACATGAGAAGCGTCGGAAGTTTTGAAACATGGTATGAAATGGGCCATTTTGGAGAAGCGGTCCACAACAACAAAGATAGAATCGTGTTTTCTAATCGTTTTCGGGGGTCCTAACATGAAATCCATACTAACATCCTGCCATGGACAACTTGGCACAGGGAGAGGAGTGTACAAGCCAGTGTTCTGCTTATGTTGTTTCGCCAGCTGGCAGATGTGACATCGACCCACTAGTCTAACAACGTCGCGTTTAATGCTTGGCCAATAGAAGCGACTTTCAACTGCCTCGACAGTCTTGTTGTTCCCAAAATATCCTGCAAGGCATCCAGCGTGTAATTCCCAAATTAAGAATTCTCTCAGGGAGGTGTCAGGAATACACAACTTGCGAAAGTGGAAAAGATATCCATCCTTTAGGAGAAAACCATCAATATCACGGGTCACTCCATCATTCAGCAAAGTATAAATTTTGCTAAAATCAGAGCATGATTCATATTGGTCTTTGATTTTCTCAAAGCCGATTACTTCTGCACTCAAAATGGAGAGGAGGTGCATGCGGCGGCCGAGTGCGTCGACGGCCTTATTTTCTACTCCCGCTTTATGCTTGATCGTGTAGGTATAATCCTGGAGGAACTCAACCCAACGACCATGTCTAGCGTTCAACTTCTTTTAGGAGTGAATATATCGAAGAGCTTCGTGGTCAGAGTACATGACGAATTCTTGTGGTAGCAGATAGTGACGCCAGTGTCGAAGAGATTGTATCACCGCGTAGAACTCTTTATCATAGGTGGAATAACGTTGCCTAGTATCATTCAGCTTCTCACTAAAGTAAGCAACAGGATGTCCTTCTTGAGATAGGACTCCACCTATACCAATACCAGAGGCATCACATGCAATTTCGAGGACTTTAGAAAAATCGGGCAGACGCATAACAGGAGCCTGCGATATTCTTTGCTTGATCTCTTCAAATGCCTTGGTAGCAGACTTTGACCACTCGAACTCACCTTTCTTCAAGCAATCGGTAATAGGGGCCATGATGGTACTGAAGCCCTTGATAAATAGACGATAAAAAGTAGCGAGTCCGTGAAAACTCCGAACGTCTCGGATGTTCTTGGGTTCGGGCCATTCTTCGATAGCTCTAACCTTTTCAGGGTCAGCGGATACTCCTTCAGACGAGACCACGAATCCTAGAAAAATGACTTGCTGTGTAAGAAAAGTACATTTCTTAGGATTAGCATAAAGTTGCTCTTTTCTTAACACGGCACAGACTTGACGCAGATGGTCCACATGCTGCTCACGAGAGCTACTGTAAATAAGGATATCGTCAAAGTACACAACCAAAAATTTTCTCGTGAAGGGGCGGAGTACTTGAGTCATCACTCTCATAAAAGTGCTCGGAGCATTAGTCAACCCAAAGGGCATGACCATCCATTCGTACAATCCATCTTTCGTCTTAAAAGCGGTCTTCCATTCGTCACCGGGACGGATGCGAATCTGGTGGTAGCCACTCTTAAGATCAATCTTAAAAAAAATAGTGGCTCCTGACATTAGATCAAGCATGTCATCCAACCGGGGAATAGGAAAACGGTATTTCACCGTGATCTTGTTAATCGCACGGCTATCCACGCACATACGCCATGTGCCATCTTTCTTTTGCGTCAGTAATGCGGGAACCGCACAAGGGCTCATGCTTTCTTTAACAAAGCCCTTCTTCAACAATTCATCAACTTGCCTTTTCAGCTCTGCATGCTCATTGGGGTTCATCCTATAGTGAGGCAAATTAGGAAGGGTTGCTCCCGGGACTAAATCAATTGCGTGTTGGATATCACGCATCGGGGGTAATTGGTCCGGGAGGTCCTCAGGGAAGACGTCAGAAAATTCTTCCAACACAGTAACAACTTCTGGGGGAGCCACGTTAGAAATATCCTTCGGAGCTTCTCTAGCGGCGAGGGCGAAAATAGGAGCTCTGTTGGCCAATTCGCGATCAATCTATTTAGCTCCAATCAGGTTGACGCATTAGGAAGACTTGTTTGGATCGAGCTTCTTGTCATTTCCTTTCGGCTGAACCGGAAGGATCTTGACCTTCTTCCCGTCATGCTCAAACAATAGCATGTTGGATTGCCTGAAGATATGAACGTCGTTATCAAATAACCAAGACCTTCCAAGAATAACTTGACCCACATCCATTTTTAGAACATCGCATCAAACTTTATCCTTATAAATGGTAAATTGAAGAGGAACTAGACCCCTCTCTTGGACATTGAGTGCGGTGTCATTAATCCATGATACCTTGTATGGATTAGGGTGGGGAATAACCTTAAGACCAAGCTTAGCGATCATAGCTGAGGAGACCGCGTTAATACAACTTCCACTGTCCACGATCACTTTACAATTTTTATCACCAATCTTTGTGAACGTATGAAAAATGGAAGTACGTCTCCAATCATCAACAGCCTTGGGTTAAGAGATGGCGCATCTAACAACTGATACAGTAGGAGTTTCAATTTGTCTAAGACAACCTAAGATAGTATCATCTGCATCATCCTCGAAATCATCGGTATCATCGTCAACTTGATGGATAAACTCATCACTGTCAGGCTCAGGTTCATATTCGTATTATCCATCGATGATAGCCACCTTGTGACTGGTCGGACAGTTCCCAGAAACATGTCCATACCCTTGGCATTTGTAGCACTTGACGTGAGCGCCAATCTTAGAAAAATCTCTCTCCGGTTCCTTGCCTTTAGGGTCGACTTTAGACTGGGAAGAACTGGGGTTAGATCGACTCATAGGATGACTAGAAGTAGTGGCACGGGAAGATTGGGAAGAATGAGCTCTAAAATCCTGATTCCGATAAGATTGATGGGATTTGGCTTCATCTAGATCTTGAACTAGTGCGTAAGCTTTCTCAAGAGTGTCTATTCCCCTAGCAAAGAGTTTGTTTTGCAGATCGCTTCTCAATCCAGCTCTAAATTTTGACAAAACTTTCATTGATCGCTTCTTTAGACAATGCCACTTATCTAGCAATCGATGATAAAATGATGGCGGAAGGTATTTCTGTTTAAGTTCGTTGGTCATTTCTCGCCAAGTGGTAATCGGTAACTCACCTCTAATGTGCCTTAACGTTTCGAGGTTAGTCCAATATTGACAAGCAGGTCCGGTAAGTTTCATTGCGGCGAACTTGACCTTTCGGGGTTCCGTAAGGGCGTACCAATCAAAGTAACGATCCATGCTCTTCAGCTAGTCCAAGAAAGCTTGTGGGTCGAGCTTGCCATCAATGGTTGGGGCCTTGACCTTAATACTCCTCAAATATTGCGCATCCGGATCAGGTACCGGTTGATGTGGGGGTCGCTGAACGATGTTTCCATAGTCTTGACCTTGCAGCGACGGGGTGAAGTGTTCATAACCTTGACCTTGTGGTGGCGGGGTTACAACACGAGCTTCTTCGAGCCTAGCAAACTTTTCGTTGGTTTCATTTCGGAGATTTGCTAAACCCTGGACTACGGCACCTAATTGTCCTGCTAGCTCATCGAGTTTCTTATGGAGTTCGGGATCGCTACTGCCTGACATACTGGACTCACTAGTCGACTCACTTGACTCTCCTAAACGATAGGGTAGACTGGTACGAGTGGGCATGCACTAACAAGTAAATACAATGAAATATGTGTACTAATAACTGAAGAGATGATTTTTTTAAGACTCAACTAATAAAATTTCCTAACCTAGAACCATGCTCTGATACCAAAAATGATGCGAAACAATGTGATGCAGGTATGAAGATTAACTACAGCAATGCTTCGCTAAATCAACGATCGATCTAGGCAGGAAGCTCAAGAATAAAGTGCATCTTTCGATGGGTTTTAAGCAAAAGTTGTAATGTCCTAAGCTCAAATCTTTTGTAAATTATCCAGAAAATAAATGAACTGATTCGTTCTCTCAATACAGTTTAAGTTGTAATAGTTAGATAAGTAGAAATACTTAGCGACAGATTTGCTCGCTCACTTAATCAAACTGAATACAGCACAAGTACGATTGATAATAATATTGATAACAACATGCACGCAATAGCAGTTCCAAAAATATTTGGGTGAAAGAAAGTTAAACCTTCGTCGGGTTGAACTGGTTCGACGGGAGGCTCCTCTGGAGGTGGTTCGTATATGCCAAAAATGAGGGGAGGAAGTTCTCCTCCGAGCGCCACGTAATTAGGATGAAGTG
The DNA here is from genome assembly GCA_022839385.1 of Asparagus kiusianus. Classification (NCBI taxonomy): domain Eukaryota; kingdom Viridiplantae; phylum Streptophyta; class Magnoliopsida; order Asparagales; family Asparagaceae; genus Asparagus; species Asparagus kiusianus. The sequence continues at coordinate 13,246 of BQKN01031517.1, forward strand.
GCGCGTCTGGACTGAAACGTCTATGAAACGAACTGATGCCTAACTGGGCTTCCACACTACTGACAATCTGATGAGTCACGCGTTCGACGTATTCGGGTACAGTCTCGAACGTCTGATAGTCGAACCACGGGGACAGCTGTAAATCAACGATGCCAGTCTCTGGATCAAGCACGAGTCCGTAGTCTTCAGCGTCGGGATCAACCATGCACCAATGGCCAACAGGTTCGGACTATCATGATATTTCGACAGATCTGACAATACGAATGAACCAAAACAGATCTGAACCAACTTGGTCCGGTTTGGATCTGACCCAAAATAAACCAATCAAATAAATAGGGCCTGAACAAATGGGTTCACCGATCTCAGTACTCCTCTTCTTTTGTTCTGAGAAAATAGAAGAAGACGCAGCAGAGGGAGAAGAAAAGGCGGGCGGCGGCGCGGGTGAAGGCGGCGGCGGCCTGGGCGGGCGGAGACCGGTGGGAGGAAGACGAGTAGGAAGGGGAGGTGCTGGATTCGTTGGGTTTGAAGGAGTGGGTTGGATGTTGAAGAAGATGAACAGTGGCGATTTCTTTTTATGTT
>BQKN01031518.1:0-18005 GCA_022839385.1 Asparagus kiusianus
ACAAAGTCCCTCCCCTTTCCCGGGAAAATCAGAAATTTACACCTACAGAAGATGGCGACCACAGTGGGAGAAGCTGTTTCTTCAAACGAGATGGTGGTAGCTCAGTTCGACGAGGTTGTTGTTGGGACGACAGTGGAGTCCCTAGAAATCGAGTTCGATCAGGCCAAGTACGAAGAGTACTTGTCTTCCTCCTCTTCCGGTGGCGAAGCAGCCCGCAAGCGCCACAGAGCCACGCATGGGAGCCGACCTCAGACGGCCAAAGCTCCCACGCCAGAAGACTCTACCGGAGTCCCGATAGGGAAATCCACCCCAAACACTCTCGAGGCCAAGTCCCAGATCGAGAGTAGGGGGGAAGGGTCTACTAAGTGGGTCACCAAACGACCCTCAGTAGCACCTAGCCCGAAAGAAACATCAGTTCGTTCCGGCACGAGCCACCCCGCCACTGCTCACGCAAGTTCCCCCTCCGCTGGGAGAACTAACCGACAGCAACGGCGGACGCTTGTCGGGCAGAAAGCCCAAACCTCCGCTTCACACAACGGCCTGAACCACCATACAGGCCCGAGAAGCGAAAGACAAGAGGGCAACTCGCCCAATATCGGGAGGCCCTCCAAATCAGGGGCGCCAACCGAGAAGGATGGGACCACCCGCTCAGGTGGACTTCGCTTTTCAGGTCATATCCCTGACGCGAACAAACCACCCCAAGTGAGTGAGCCTATCCAAAAAGGTGAATCCTCGAAGGCTGGCGAGCCTCGCCATGAGATCTTGGCGAATAAGCGCAAAGGCAAGGAAATAGGTGACGCGTCGCGAGCCCGCTCGTTTAAACAAAGGGCTGAGACTCGCCTACACGCTAGAGTTCGCCCAAGCGCGAAAACTCGCCCGTCAAGGCGAAACCGCCTAACTCCGACGCCGCAACATTCCACCCATTGTGCACCAGAGGACGCATCCAAAGGCCTCTCGTGTACTCACCCGAGTAATCCTTCCGATACTGGGGGTTGTCACCAACCACCCATGGAAGATCTACGAGAATATTTGATTCGCAAGCACACCATACAGGAGGTGAACCCTCAGTGCCACTGCGAAAGGCTCATTCACACAGTGCTCGCCGACTGCCAATGTGTAGAAACGGCGAAACCTTCTGTGTTTGAGAGGATTTCTCAGCAACCCTCTCGACAGAGGGTCTCCCGTCGGAGGCATCGTCACCAAAAGAGACGCGCTACTGACGACTTAGAGCTCCCATCCGTCACCATCAACATGACGGACAAGGGCAAGACGGTATTTTCCGATTCCCCGGATTCGGATTACGTTCTGGGACCCAATCCCCAGTTCGCCCGAACCCAGCAAGAAGGCATATATCAGCGTACCCGTAGTCGCAGAAGGAAGAGCGTCGGGATTGACTACTCCGCAGTAGCCCCTCCCTTCTACGGCGAAGATGAGGTTCACTCGGCAGCGGCCACGTCTCAAACTTCGCACTCAAGTCAGGACGTGAGGGCGCGGGTGCACATGACGGAGCTCACCCACGAGCAGACGATGACCCAAAAGCTGGAGGAACAGCAGGCGACCATCGACTCTCTAAGAGAGATGATGGAGCAACTGCTGAACAAAAAGAAGAAGAAGAAGAAAGCCCAACGCCCCTTACCCCGATGGACCGGGGACCAGGAGTGGGTGCCTCCGCGCCGTCCGGCGATAGAAACGGAGGATAACAGTAATCCACTATCTGATTACTCCTCTAAGACGTCGCTAGGAACGTCGCATACTGGTGATGGTTCTCGTGACAAGAGGTTCGATGAGTTCCAGGATCAGCTCAACGTGCTGAAGCTTCAGCAAAACATGAACAAGCTGGGGGTGGTCCGCCCCTACCCTATTGAATGGGATACGGTCCCATACCCAGCAAAGTTCAAGCCGATCAGCTTGGTGCAATTCGACGGCAAGGGCTCGCCCTCGCAGCACATCTACTACTTCATGGTGCAAACCGGATTCCTTACGGGGAACGATGCCATTCTCACACGACTGTTCATAGGCACCCTCAAAGGGGTGGCCTTTGAATGGTTCCGCAAGCTGGAGCCCGGCTCCATCAAAGCATGGGCCGACGTCGAAAAGCTCTTTTTAGCCCGCTTCTTCGACGACGACACCGAAGTATCAATGGCTACTCTCCTTGCTGAAAAGCAACGAAAGTCGGAATCGGTCAATGACTTCGTCAAAAGGTTCCGGAATCGGTCCGTCCACTGTCGAGACCAAGTCTCCGAGTCGACGCTAATCGAGATGTGTCGCAACAACCTATCGATCCATATCTTGTCTAAGATAGGCGCGGTAGAAACCCGGACGTGGAAAGAACTTGTTCGTCAAGGCGAGCAAGTAGAAAACATGATCAAGAGGCTCGAGGCCGAAGAACCACAGCCCAAGAAAGGAGCTGCAGAACCAGCCGCACCAAAGAATCCCCCTCGAACAAGGGGAAAGGAGATCATGGCAGTCGACTCTGCCCCAGCGCCAAAGACTGCCCCGAGGCCGAAGCCTAGGCAATTTGAGCAACGCCCCCCGCGGCAGTATGACTTCAAAGAGGACCAGGTGGTAGCGACGCTCGATACTCTACTCAAGAGTGGTCGAATCAAGCTGCCTGAGGCCACGAAGCCTGAAGAGGCGGACAAAACCGGCGACCCAACATACTGCGCTTATCACCGGTTCCTTGGTCACCACACGACCAAATGCTACGTCCTCAAGGACAAACTCCAGGCCCTCTACGACGCGGGAGTCTTGAAGAAGGAGAAGGTCCAGAAGCAGGTGACCACAAACATGATCACCTTGAGCTTCGGGACAAATCTCCCCGAAGTCCAAGCTCCGGCGGGGGTAATTCCTATCCCCAAAGCAATTCTGAAGATCACCAACGACGATCCTCACAACCAACGAGAGAAGGGCTTAGTCTCGCAGACCCTGCCATCAGGGCAGATAATGTGGGTTCACCCAGACCTCCTCGACGATGAACAGTGGACCGCAAAGCCTCCAAAGGAGGCCAAGAGAAAACACTGCAACGTCATCTATGCCACCCTAGACACAGATGACGTAGCAGTAGCCACCCTGACCGATTCCGAGGAGGACGCCAACGTCTTCGCCACGAGGGCGGGAAAGGAGTTCGCCAAAGAATACCCCGCGAGGATAGAGAACACGGCAAGGCCTTCCGCGAGGCCAGCCGCAACGACCCCTCCTAATCCAGACGCACCCAGCTCAAGTCGCCAACCTTTCCGGTTCAACGTGCTCGCACAGCTGAAAAGCATCCCGGCGCGAATCACCATGTACGACCTCCTTAGACTATCCAGGTCTACTCGGGAGGCCCTACAGGAGGCGTTGGCAGATTCAGAGGCATTCTCGACCCATTTCTCGAAAGAGACGGAGGCGGAACAGGAATGTGCGAATTGTTGCCAGGTCTCGGATAGACGAGTCCCTTGCATTACCTTCACTCCTGAGGATATGCTCATTAAGAGTACGACTCACGATCGACCACTGTACTTCACGGGATATGTCGGATCGGCGAGAGTAGATCGGATCCAAGTCGACCCAGGCTCCACGTTGAGCATCGTGCCTCTGAAACTGATCAAGCACTTGGGGATACCACCGAAGCGTCTGTCCTCAACCACCACGACCATTTTTGGCTTCAACGCCACAGGGACGCGGCCACTGGGCAAAATCCGCCTGAAATGTCGCATAGGCGACATGAAGACGAAGGTGACCTGCTATGTCATCGATGCCGAGCCTTCCTACAACGTGCTCCTAGGGCGCCCGTGGATTCATGGCAACCGGATAGTCCCATCCACTCTGCACCAATGTCTGAAGTATGTTGACGATTATGAACGCGTCAAGACTGTAGTGGCCGACAGACAACCCTTCAAAGGCGTCGAAAACTACTTCACAGACTCTCTGTTGTATCAAGACTCCGTCGAACCGCCGGTTGAGGAGCCAGAAAGCGGCAACGAGGCGGACAGCGAGCCTGAGTACGGCGACAATCTAATCTTAAACGATTTCGAGTCAATTGTAATTGGTTATGAGAGTCATCATGTAACCAACGCTGTTCAGGCGGGAAAGATTATCGTCAATGAAAAATCCAACTTTGCTTATGTGTCGTCTTGTTCTACGTCTGAGGACGATGAACCCAACGATCTATGGTCGGGACTCTACCGAGATCCTTCCCTGCACATGCCAGTCTGCTCGTCATACGCCGCGAGGGGGCCGCCAATTGACTCGTCGCAAGCCGTATTTGTTGTGCCAGCCCGAAATAGATATCGAAAAGATATTATTTTCGGTCGAGTCGATCGTCCCTTGCGTACGCTCTGGGACGAGTCCGAAGACGAAGACCCGGCACCCCAGTTTTCGCAATACAGTCGAATTGCGAGACGCATGATGAGCGACATGGGGTACGACCTCACTCGCTTAGAAGGCCTCAACTACGGCCGAGGACGCAAGACGGTCATCCGACCCGCCTACGTACCTAAGGGGAAACCCTCGAATTATTTCAACCGGACTAGGAGAGGCTTAGGCTACTCCTCCTCCTCGTCAGATTTATATTTCCAGGTCAACGAAGATTCCGACTACGCATGTTCGGGGGATCAGTCGTCAGTAACCTCAGCATGGGACTCAGATGTCAGCGTGAGGGACCTGTTCGATGGCCTCACGATTAACATGGCTACAATGGATCCCGCCGAGATGGCGACAGACGAGCAACTTCCACTCTATGACGAGACGTGGGATCGTCATGTTAACGCCCAATGGAGTAGTCGCTTCGAGCAACGAGAGCCGCCCACCGAGGACGAAATCCTCCAAGTGAATATGGGAACTGACGAGAGTCCCAAGCCCATATTCATCAGTGGTAGCCTGCCTCCTCAAGAAAAGGAGGATCTCATTGCCCTCATACGGGAGTACATCGACGTCTTCGCATGGAATTATGAGGACATGCCTGGCTTGGATCCGCGGATCGCCACACATCGCCTCAACATCAACCCAGATGCCAAGCCAGTTAAGCAGCAGCAAAGGCGGTTTTGCCCCCAGATCATGGAGGCGATCGAAGCCGAAGTAAAGAAGCTCATCGAATCCGGCTTCATCAGAGAGGAACAACACCCCGACTGGGTGGCGAACATTGTTCCGGTGCTGAAGAAGAACGGCAAAATCCGCATCTGCATTGACTTTAGGGACCTCAACGCTGCGTGCCCTAAAGACGAATTTCCCCTGCCCATCACGGATGTCATCATTGACAACACGTGCGGATTCGAGAGGATGTCCTTCATGGACGGTTTCTCGGGGTACAATCAAATCAAAATGCACCCCGAGGACGAAAAACACACCGCGTTCAGAACTCCTATGGGGGTGTACTGCTACACCGTTATGCCCTTCGGACTCAAGAATGCCGGCGCAACCTACCAACGCGCCATGAGCTTGATCTTTCGAGACCATCTACGAAAAACGGTAGAGTGCTATGTGGACGATCTGGTCGTAAAGAGTCGTCACAAGAGCGACCACCTCCAAGACCTGAAGGCGATGTTCGAACTCATGAGGACTCATCAACTCAAGATGAATCCCACCAAGTCATTCCTAGGGATGGCTAGTGGTAAATTCCTCGGCTTCGTCGTCACGACAAAGGGGATCCGAATCGATCCAGACAAGGTGCGAGCTATCCAAGAGCTCCAACCACCCCGGAACCTCAAAGAATTGAGGGGCCTCCAGGGAAGATTGGCCTACATCCGAAGGTTCATTTCAAACCTTTCGGGCAAATGTCAGCCATTCTCCAAACTCATGAAGAAAGGCACCTCCTTCGTGTGGGACGAGCCTTGCCAACAGGCCTTTGAGGACATCAAGGCTTACCTTTCAAATCCGCCAGTCCTCGCTGCGCCGATTTCGGGGAAACCGTTTCTCATCTATATTCGCGCCATGGAGCACTCTCTCGGTGCTCTCTTGGCACAAAACGATGACTCCGGCCACGAGCAAGGCATCTACTACCTCAGTAGGACCCTGTAAGGCGCCGAACAATGATACCCAATGGTCGAAAAAGAATGTCTGGCCTTGGTGTTCGCCATCCAAAAGATGCGACACTACTTGGTTGGCCAAACAATCCACGTCATCTCACGGATGAACCCCATTCGAGTCTTCATGACGCAACCCGCGGTGCTAAATTGGCGTTTAGCTAGATGGGCACTTCTGCTCTCTCAGTACGACATTCACTTCAAGCCACAGAAGTCGGTCAAGGGTCAAGCCATATGCGATCTCATGGCCAGTCACCCACTGGCATCAAAAACCGACTTGTTTGAAGACTTGCCAGACGAGCCACTAGAAGTCAACGTAACGTCGTTACCGGATGTGTGGCAGATGTTCTTCGACGGCGCGTCTCGTGCAGCCCCGGATGGCTCTATTGTTGCTGGAGTAGGGGTAGTCATCACTTCTCCACGCAACCACGTGCTGCCCCGGGCCTTCTCTTTGACAGAGCCATGTACCAACAACGTGGCCGAGTACAATGCATTACTCGTCGGACTCGAGCTGGCCGAAGAGCTAGGAGTAAGACATCTCGAAGCTTACGGCGATTCCCAGCTCATCGTCAAGCAGATGACCGGCGAATATGAGGTTAGAAACGAAGACTTGATCCCACTCCACAAGGCGGCTATCCGACTAGTCGAATCATTTGAGAGCTTCCGCATTGAGCATGTGTTGCGTTCCAAGAACACACATGCGGATGCCTTGGCTTCCCTGGCGGCCAACTTGGCTCAACCATACGGAACAATCTAGTCAGTCACAGTGGCGAGCAAGAAGCTCTTCCGACTGAAAGACACTCCAGAAGCAAACGCCACCCATCAAGTCTCCGATCAGCCCAGTGCTGAGGACTGGTGCCTCCCGATCATCGATTACGTCCTATACGGAGTATTGCCCGAGGATGCAAAGGAGCGAGAGTCCGTCCGGAGACGTGCTACGAGATTCTACTACGACTCGATCACCAAGACGTTATATCGAAGGTCATACGACGGCTTGTTGCTTCGATGTCTCTCGAGAGTGGAAGCACAGGAGGCTCTACGTGAGGCCCACGACGGCATCGGCGGAGCTCACCAGCCCGGACCCAAACTTTGGGATCGCCTACGAAAGACTGGTTACTTCTGGCCTGGGATGGTTCAAGACGCCGTTGCCTACGCAAAGCGCTGCCACGAATGCCAGATTCACGCCAACTATATGCATCAGTCACCTGAAGACCTACACCCAACAAAGGCTTCGTGGCCTTTCGAGGCATGGGGGATGGATATAGTTGGGCCGATATCCCCGCCATCGGCAAGAGGTCATCGCTTCATTCTTGCGATCACTGACTACTTCTCTAAGTGGGCCGAAGCCGTCCCCTTGAGAGAAGTCAAGACTAACGATGTGATTAAGTTCATCAAACACCACGTCATTTACCGGTACGGCGTACCAAGACGTATCATTCATGACAATGGTACGCAGTTCGTCAGTCATGCATTCACCAGGTTCTGCGACAAGTTCCGAATGCAGAACCTCTCGTCCACGGCCTATAACCCGTCAGCAAATGGTTTGGCAGAGGCCTTCAACAAAATGATCATCAAAATTTTAACCAAGTTGACCTCAACCAGCAAACGCGACTGGAACGAGAAACTTGGCGAAAGTTTGTGGGCGTATCGCACCACGGTTCGCACGCCGACTGGCCATACGCCCTACTCCTTGGTATACGGCTGTGAGGCCGTATTGCCATTAGAGATTCAGATCCCGTCCCTCCGCGTCGCTTTGGCAGCAGGGATGACGGTGGAAGACAATCACCGACAACGACTCGCCGAGCTCGAGGCGTTGGATGACAAGCGGCTAGAAGCTCAACAGCATATTGAGTTCTACCAAGCCCGGATGGCGAAGGCTTTCGACAAGAAAGTCAGGCGCCGAGCCTTCAAGGAAGGAGAGCTGGTGTTGGCCGTTCGCCGACCAATGATTCTCACCTCCAAGAAGAAAGGCAAATTTCAATCCAAATGGGAGGGTCCATTCGTAATAGAAACAGTCTATTCGAATGGGGCCTACCGCCTCGTCAAGCCCAATGGCGACAAGATCATGATGCCTATCAACGGTAAATACTTGAAAAAGTACTACCCTTAGTTTTTCTTCACTAACTCCCACAAGTACATGAGTATAAACTGGTTCTCAAACCCTCCAACTGGTATACGAGGCTAAACTGTCCCTACTCTACCCATTATGGCGAAAGCCTCTGGCGGAATTCAATTCGCCTATCCTCTCCAACGAGATGGCGGATCCACTAAAGTCGTTCATACCACGACAAACCACTTCAATTCGCCTATCCTCTCCAACGAGATGGCGGATCCACTAAAGTCGTTCATACCACGACAAACCAATTTATTTTGCCTATCCTCTCAACGAGATGGCGAATCCACCAAAGTCGTTCATATCACGACAAACCAAACCAACTCGCCAATCCTCTTCCAAAGGATGGCGGGTCCCCAAAGTCGTTCCAATCACGGCATTCCATGTCACGTTAACATTAAACCTCTGACACAATCTACTTACCAATCCTCTTCATAAGAATGGTAGGTCCCCCACAGTCGCTCCAATCGTGACAAAACCCCATCAGGTTAATGATCACCTCTGATGATTGGCGCTGTTATTCCGACGAATAACATAGCCTAAGTAATAACCTACCACGCGACGTGTTATTACTTCTGTCAATAGTCACACTCCTACGTCCCTGAACTATCTGGCCTATTCCAGCTATCCTAACATTCCCTTAGGATAACTGATGGGTAGCGGCCTACCACGTGAGGGCCCCTACAACAATCAAACGTCATATTCCTACATCCCTGACGATTCGATTATCATCTGTCGCCGCCTATTCAGACGACGACAACTGTCAAGAGCAGGTTGGCAAATCACATCTCTGCCGATTCCTCAAGCGACAGCTTGCCGAATGGCAAGTCGAAGTTGAGATTTTCAGTCGGCCGCAGGAGCGAACGACTCTCCTCCGCTGCAGGCCGAGTGTTACTCTCTTAATCCCACTGGAGCTACAACGCGAAAATCAGAGTCAACCCGATCCCACGCTGTAAGCAACCGAGAGCAGAACAAGAGCCCAAAACGACTAAGTTCAGAACAGACAGTCAAGTGCTCAACAAATCCAACTCAAATGCCAGAACAACACAAACAGGAAGAAAAGGCAGAAAACTATGCATATGAAACGAAAATAAGCAAGAGCTTAAGGCCATTATGGGCCAAAGTTTGCACGCATAAGTTTTTCAAGTTACGGTGCTTGAAGCACCGACTAAGTTGACAAAACAGCAAAAGAAAAGAGGAACAAAAGAACAGATTTAAGCAAGCAGAGCATTACAGAAATTTCAACGAGCTAAAGGACCCAATTTTGGCCTTGGCTTTCGCGAGGGCCTTCTCACGATGGATCTTCGCCTTCTCCCTCTGCTGCTGCTGCCGCCTCGCCAAATCTGCTTCGCTGTCCTCCTCTTCCTGACGAAGGAGCTGCAGCGCCCTCTCCACCTCCCTGGCAGCCTCTCCGAGCTTCCCCGCCTTGCGCGAACGCTCCTGCAACTTCGCCTCGCCGCGGAGAGTGCCGGCGTCCTCAAAGAAAGCCCGGTCCAGGTAGGCGTCCATCCGGTCCAGCACCGTTTGGTGCCTCTTTCGCAGACGTCGGAGCTCGGCCTCCTTCGCCAGGATCCGCTTCGTCCTTTCTTCGCGCTCGAGCAGAAGGCGCAAGGAGATAGGCGGCGGCACATTGGAAGGATCTTCGTGGACCGCCTCTTCGAGGTGATACATCCACTCCTCCACTCGATGGAGCTCCTGCTCGCAGTTGCGTGCGAGCGAGACATCGCCCGACCGGCGGATCTCCCTTAAGCCCGCTTCCACGAGGGGAAGCACGTCATAGTACCGACCGGCGCCCACCCCGACCTCAAGGGCGACCCCCCGTACCAAGTCCTCCAGCCGCACAAGGGGGACGAACGCTGGGTGAGCCAAGGGATCTGGAACGGAAGACCCTTGGGCTGAACCCACGGGAGAAGCCGGTGGGGCGTTAATATTAACCACGGTGGCGGAAGAGCCCACCTCTTCGGGCACACTATGTTCGGAGTCGGAGGCCATGGAGTGGAAGGGTTTGCGACGGTGATCTTTCGTCTCGCAGACTTTTCTCGAAAAAGAAGGAGCGTGGCTGAAGAAACGGCGAGTACGGGGAATATATCTGAAAATCTGACGGTCACGATCTGTCCCTTCGAACGATCGAGCGGTCCAGATGCCTCACGGCGCTTCGGGCTCAACACCATTTAAAGCCCCGCTTCTCGAGACCCGAACCGACCGATCGGATGAAGCCCAAGAAGCAAGGCACCCTGTCACTTCGCCATTAATGGGCATTGACACGTCTTTAATTCCTTAGCTGGCAAGCATTTGGGCCCGCTGGAAGACGCATGGCACGAGATTTCGCCTACAACCTAAACTCGCCTTTTCGGGAGTCTCGCTTGCGTTCTAAATTCGCCAGCGACATCGGCACAAATCCGCCAATACTAGAGATTCGCCCACGGTTCGAATTCGCCAGCAGTCGAAGTTAATCCTCACGGCGAACTCACCGACGGTTTAACACGACTCTCTCGACGAACTTGCCGACCCGTATTTGAGTTGAGTTTTCACCCAAGTGTTGCGACCTGAAACCGCTGATGGCTATGCCAAAAGAAATATTAAAGGGGTTATATCCAAAAGGAACACGACGAGGAAGAACACAAACTGCATCAAATGCTTCTAGACAGTACATTTGAACAAAGTTATGTTTTTTGCAAATCGCGAAAGTCATAATATTACGTTCGAAGAAGCAAAACATGCACCCAGTGTTTAAGATAATACATCTGAACAAAGTCGTGGCATAGTTTCAAAAGCAAGACAAATAAACAAAGTGTCTTAAACATGAATACATGGTGGGGATCCTAATCAAACACACTGAAAGAAGAAATGTCTTCCTTGGCCAATGCCACCTTCCTTGCGAAGTCCTCACGAGCCTTGTCCTCGGCCGCCTTCCTGATGCGATCCTCAAAGCTCGATCTGGCGGCGGCATCCTTCTCACGCAAGGCTTGAAGACGTTGAGTTTCCTCCTCAGCTTTCTTGCTGACCTTGACAACATCGGATTGGAGCTCCTTCCAATTCGTCTCCGCCTGCCTCAATTCGGCTCTCAGGCGAGCCATGGTGCGATTGAGGTTGATAACTTGATCCCCCAACTGCTGTTGTTGGCTCACCCAGAAATTGGTGATGGATTCCGAGTCAGCAATTTCTTTGAAGCGGACCTCCTGTTCCTGGGCCTCCAGACGTCGGAGATGAGCCAAACAAGACTCCACGTCCGGGCCTTCCCGCAGCAATGCCTCTAACCCTGTCATACGCGACTCCAGAAGACGAAGTTCTCGCATACAACGGGTGAAAAGCCGATTTTCGCCCGATCGTCGAATGTCTACCGCACGGTCCAGGAGAGATTGCTTGAAACTGGCAAAACTACCCAAGCCGAGATCGACAAGAGAAACTACCTGTCTCACGGCGTTCTCGAACTCCTCGACGCGGGCCTGCCAAGACGAGGAGCCAGGGGGAGTAGGTTTTTGACCAGGGGCGAGCGCCGCAATTGGGGGAACCTCGAGACAAGGTTCCATTCCTGGTTGCGGAACAGAACCCTGGGCAGGAGGAGCCTCCGGGCTCTCGGGCTCATCATCGGATATCAAGATAGGTTCCGCCTCGTGCTCCTCAGGAAGCGGTGCATCATCATGGGCTGAGAAGCACAGTGAGGGCATGGAGGAGGGATCTAAGCAAGAGATACCTATCCATGTCTAAACAGGGTTTGAACTGGGAACATACCTTCGGCAGCGGCTGCTCCGGCCGCACCCGAGGAAAACGCCTCCTTCCTCTTCTTGGAAGTAACCCTCTTCGTCTTCGGTGCCATCTGGGAGACACAAGGTAATCAGGATCTCTTCTGAGAGGAACGATGAGAAAGCCTTGGCTTTTCTTGACGAAGGGAAAAGGTACTAAAACACCCCGATCCTAGGAGGTTATGTGCGGTTCGATTGGACCCTTCAGTCCCGAACAGTTGAGGAGGAAGCCGAATATCCCGCATCCTATATGAATGATTGAGATTCGGCAGTTTCGGAGTATGATCTCTAACCAACGGCCCAGATCGGGCGTGAAGGACGAAGAGACCCATCGCACTGCAATTAAGGCAAGACGGCGCACCCACGTCTCCGTAACTGACATACACGTGGGCGGACACACGACCCGCTAAAAGCGGAGTCCACCTGTATCTAGAATCGCCGTTAACGGAGCAACTGCGAGTTCATCAATTTGTAAGATTCGCCAGCAGGCGAAACGGGTCTGTAGCTGGAATCCGCCAAGGGAAATTTCCCTCAAACATTGACATCAATTAGTGCACTAAAATATCTATACTAAATATAGTATGCACACAAGCCATAATCGCCAGAAACAAAAGGATAATTTCATTCAAGGAAAAGGAGTCCTATTACAACGAAAAAATTAAAAGGCGAATTACAAGGATTTCAACCGCAGTTCCGCCTCACGAACTTTTTCAGCATGGCGGAGCTCAAGCCTCCTTAAGATCTCTCCACGAACCTCTTCCTCCGTGCACGAGATCATGTCTTGAATGGCCACCTTGACACCCTTAAGAGCTTGATCCTTCTCCCCAACCGAGTCAGTGGTCAACTGCCGACGGGACTCAACGCCCTCCAACTCCTTTGCCACCTGATCAAGGGCCTTCCCTTGAACAGCCAGAGAAGCCTGCGCGTCAGCTATGACCCGTTTCAGCCTCTCCACTTCAAAGGAAAGTCGGGAGAACCGGCTATCAACCGTCTCTTGCTCGCGAGCCACCCGTGCATCCTCGGCTTTGGCCTGCTCCAGCTCCGCTGACAACTTTAACTCCAGCGTCAGATTCTCATCCAGGCGGCGATCCCGGTCCGCCATAGTTACTCGAACTTCGCGAGAGGCGAGATCAAAGAGATTGGAACTCTCCGTACGAAGAGTGAGCAGCTGCTGAACCGCCACCTCCACTGCGTTCAGGCGCTGAAAGTAGGGTCTCGCCGCGGTGATGCCAAGCCTCTTACGCAAGAAGGACGCGTCGTCCTCGAGAACTTCCTTGAATTCCTCGAAGGGACAATTCCCCTCCAAAACCTGCCGAGTGCAGTGGGCCAGAGTGTCTTCGAAATTGGCCACAGCTCGCGCCACCTGCTTCTTTCGCCAGCATTCCATAGGAGAGAGAGAGAGGCATCTTCGACAGAGGATGAAGCCACAGTCGGAGTACCAGTAGTCACGATCGCAGAAGCGACGACCGGCGCTGCCGGAGCCGGAACAATCGCTGGCGCCGCCAGAATGGCAGTGGCAGAGTCACAGGTCACCAACGCCGGTGAGGAAGTGACCGTCAGCCCAACGGGAGTTCCCCCTTGAGCAGGAGACTCTCGCGCTGAGCGCTCACCCCCGACCGGTGTCCCCTCGAAGGAGGGGGTTCCCCCTTGTCGATCCGCAGGGACCACCACCTCCTCCTCACTTGATAGCGCCTCGTGAATGGAGGCGTTGTCATCCGTCTCGGATTCGCCAGAATGACCCTCCCAAGAGGGAGGATCCTCCTTGCCAGCACTTTCATGGGAGGGGCCAACTGCGGATACAAGGAAAATGATAACAATTAGTATCCCCTTGGCCTAGAAGGGCCAACAGCAATGAAACTCATGCTTACCTGAACCCCCTGGTTCTCTTTCATCTCCACTCCCCTCGTCTTCGTCAGAAGGGATAGAGATCACTTTCTCAACTGCACGAATTCGATATGAACAGTCAGAAAATACGAATCTAACCTCGTATACAAGGACATCGTATCGAAAGACTACCTCTCGGTACAGATGTAGGAGTCGTTGAGACCCCCGCCTGTGACTCCACACCAGATGAAGGGAGCATGTCCTTCAAAATCTTCGGAGCCACCTGCGGCGCAGCAGAAGGAGCAGGTTGAGTAATTTCCGCCCCAGAGGCAGTACCGGCCCGACCAGCCGCCGCTCTAGTGGTCACCATAGTCTCCTCACCACGGGCCCTCTTGGCCACTTCCACTCTAGAGCTCTCCGCCGCTTCTCGCTACCGTTTCGAGAGCAACGAACTACTCGGAGATAAGAGGGGCGCTCCCATACGCCCAGCAATCTCACTACGGGCTCGCTCCAGGCGCTAGCTCGCTCGGGTCAACTCAACAGGCTCCCTCTGCTCGCCTTGGGAATCTAGAGGAAGACCGGGAGAAGGAACTCGTGCTTCAGGCGCCTCAGATTCATCTGTGCCCGCGCCCTCACCCTCAGAATCTCCTGCAGGGCCTTCCATGAGCAGCTCCCTAGCCGCTGCACGACCCCTCCGCCTCGAAGGTCGAGGAGCTCCTCTTGGGCAACGCCCGCGTTCCGCCAGGCACGAGCTCTGAAACCGGAAGTCAACGGGATTAGCACTGGCGCCCCGATACTACCGACAGTACGAGAGCGTGTGGTGCAGGTCACGATCCTTCGAAGGTAACTCAAAACGGGCGTCGGTACCACCGGCGTGAGTCCAGAACCACCCTCGAGCTCCGTCCACCAGCCCTCCTTCAAAGCGCAGGTGAGGGTTGACGTTGCCCACATATAATTGGTCGTACCCAAACTGGCGGGCGAACCTGCAGGGGATGTATGGTTCGAGATAGCACGACGGGCCCGTTCTCAGAACGTGGTACCCAGGTCGGATGTTTATCAACCAACGAAAGGCGCCGCGAGGGAGGATTGTGTAGTGGTCCGCCGTCGGCGCATCCCTAAGAGATTCTCCGTATCCACCCCCGCTGAAATAAGGAAAAGAGCGGCGAAAGTTGTAATTCCCAAAGTAGGAGAGCATCTTCCTTGCATCAGGGATATCCTTGCACTTCCAGGAGCACTTCTCCAAGCGCTGGACGAACGGGACAAACTTGTCACCTTGGAGCGCCGCTGGAGCACTCATCAAGCACTCACAGTGGTATACGAACCACGCCATCAGATAGGTATACGGCAGCCCCACCCGAGGATTGGGAGTCCTGATGACCTCTCCTTCTCCCTCATCAATGGCCGATACGTGGCAGAATTGAGCTGTCAGGGTACGAAGCCCCCGATGGATGCACGCTATCGTCGCCGATACCAGGGAATAAGACTTCTCGTGAGCCAAACAAACCGCCGGGTACACGACCTCCACAGGAAGAGCTTCGAAAGAGTGGGTGGGGATTACGCACCTCTTCAACCATAACATGAGGTACCCCGCAAGCAGCACCTTCCCTGAGATGGGTGACTTCGCCTGATGGTGGAAAGAGTGAAAGACTGTACCAGACTTAAATCCGCCTTCATCACGGTCAAGAGTCACGGTTCCCCCATCTTCGGCTATCCTCGCCTCCACCTCGGACTGGTCGCATATGCCCAACGGGAGGGCAGGCTTCCCCTTAACATCGTTCCCCGGGAACAGGTAATCAGCCCAATTCTTGTGGCTGATCCCCTTCTTCTTCCCTTTATGATCTGCTACCCCCAAGACGCTGAGGCAGATGTGGTAGTGGCAGAGTAACTCCCACAAAGTTTCAACCGCCGAGGGCGAATGGCTTAACAGCTGATCGATCTCAGCTTGATCGGGGACGTACTCCTCGTAAGGAAAGTCTCCCAGGGGCAGACCCAACACGTCGTGCATCTCGTGAGGGGTGATGCCAAGCTCACCGTTGGGGGTGAAGAACGTGCCGCTTTCCACGTAGTACAGCTCCAGAATGCTGTGGAACTGAGAAGCGTTGATCCGCAAGCTATGTCGCATGGCTTCGATGGCCGCGTACAGCTCCGTGTTCTTGAGATCGGCGTTCTCAGCCAGAACACGGTCAGTAATCTTGGACCACCAAGTGTCGCTGCCGGGTGCAGAATAGACCCACCCCGGAGCTCTGAAATCCTTCGGGGGAAAGCTCCCTCCGACTCAGAAGAAGCGATGACGGAAGGTCTCCGCCGCTGATATCGACTCCCCCACGGGCAGTTCAGCGGACAGTAAGCTAGGACGCAGACCCGTCACACGCTTACACGAGCCATCCACTCCGTATCCAGCGGTAGAGCCCGTGAAAACGCCACAAGTGACCCCGTCCTGAGTTGGGGTTAGCTCCCAGTTCATCGTCCGAGGAACCGCGAGGGATCGCAGCTCAACGATCGAGAACCCCCTCGACATGCTGGGGAGGTAGTAGTGAGTCCCTTCTACCGTATGGAACCACATGCTCTCCTTGAGCAACAGGACAGAGGGGTCGGTCGTGGCATCGCCGAACAAAAACTGAGGTTTCGGCAGCTCTGCCCTAGCATCATCTGTCAGTGCCGCGTCGGTCGTCAACTCGCGCAGTGTCAGGGGGTGGCCGTCCGTGACCCTCTTTATCAAGCCATCCGGTTTGTCGGCGGCGAACACAAGCACCGGAGCCAGAGAGGGAAATCGAGGAGGCGCCGTGTAGTTCGTACCACTGGCGTGGCCAACGGCCACACCCTCCGGAAAGGCCTCATCGGAAAAAGTCGCTGCAAGAGAGGAGAATCCATTTAAGACAAAAACTCGAAAGGGCAAAATCACCCATCAAATAGAGACAGACGAAATCGCCTATCAAAAAAAAAAGGAGTTCGCCTCCCTCCCCCCTAAGGGCAAATAGGGCTAACTTTTCCCCAAATTGGGGGAAACTGCCAAAAAGCGGCGGAATTCCAAGACGATGAGCGACGCTCATCTCCCCAAATCCAACGCCTAGGGCCTACACGAGGTCATCCGACAAACCCATCGACGTACCTGAGCGCGACTCCGGAGCACTGGCGGGCATGCCGGTGGAGAGACGATTGGAGTAACCTCCAGGGCCTGCACCTCTCACTTTGCGCCTCCTAGGTTTTGGAGCCATTGAAAGATGGGGTGGGAACTCTTGTCTTAGGAATTCTTTTCAAGATTCAACAGCACGATGAATCCCAAAGGAGGAAAATAGCGGGTTTAAAAAGGGGGAGTTGTCCACGTGGCCGCGATCGCCCTCGAGAGGCGGATCCCCCACGAACGGGAAACGTGGCCACGATCAAATTCGACGGTCCAGATCACCCTCATCGACGGTTGCATCCAACGGTTGAATTCGAAAACCACAGCCACGATCAGAACGAGGCACATGGAGCGGAGCCAAACTGTCGAATCATGATAATACTACGCCGCGTTAAGCTGGAAAAACACGAAACCCCGTAAATGGACACGTGATTTACTCACATTAGGCCTACTTTCGCCCAAAAGTAAAGTCCCGATGGCGAAGGCTCGAATGAAATCCGCAAGTCACTCAAAATTTCGCCACCTATGCCTAACTTCGCCCGCGCGACTCAACTCGCTTTCAGGAGGCATGCAACTCGCCCAAAACCCAAAAACCGACAAGGGGACTTCATTAAGACCCGCGCCCTAGACGGCTAGGGGTCAGAATAGAAATCTTAGCGCTAAGCCTAAGAGAAACTACTCGACAACTCATCATACTGAGGGGAATAGTATGGCTAGCCCGATTCAAACGGTGATCGGTAAAGGCAGATCAAACCCGTTGATAGCTGAGGGTTTGCTAAAAATCCTAATATACTTGACCCATCCGAAGCTGCTTTATTCAAAGTATTCCAGACCACACGTAAGTCGGTTTTGGTCTGAAAACTTTGAAGGGGGTCTTGTAGACGGTAAAAATTACCGCGGCGGACTAGTGAACGAATTCGACCACAGAACAGGGCCACCCTCTCTTAGGAGAATGACCTACTAAGTGGATTCGCCGGCATGAGGGCCCACCCCACATCGGTCGCACCCGCCAAATCACATGGATCCGCCAGTGAGGCGAATCCGCCTTCATTAGCCAAATCCGCCCGCCGAAGAGGAGCTCAAATCCGCCCCCAAATGCCAAGGCCACTTGCCAAGAGCCACGTCTGCCTACGTGAGCCAGAGACCAGGTTTCCAGGGACAAGCCTTCTCTGCCTCCCACGATGCAAGGTAAGGAGGCACAGTAC
>BQKN01031519.1:0-14504 GCA_022839385.1 Asparagus kiusianus
CTTCGTGAGCATATCTGCTGGATTATCTTTTGTGTGGACCTTCACAAACTCCATATCCCCATCTTCAAGAACATCCTAGACGAAGTGATAGTAAACATCGATATGCTTCGTCCTCGCATGGAACACTTGATTCTTCACCAAATCGATAGCACTCATGCTATCACAATGAATAATGACAGACCGCTGTGAAACACCAAGATCCTCCAAAAGTCCTCGAAGCTAAATTGCCTCCTTAACAGCCTCCGTAATAGCCATATACTCTGCTTCTGTCATCGACAAAGCAACTGTAAACTACAAGGTGCATCTCCAATATAGCGGTACACGGGTCAAAGTGAACACATATCCCATCATCGATCGTCGCTTATCCAAATCTCCAACATAGTCTGAATCTACGTATCTAATATATAACTGCCCACCACTAGTGTCCCGTTCAAACATCAAACCAATGTTGAGAGTACCTCGAATGTACCTCGAAATCCACCTCACGGCATACCAATGTACATATCTGCCCACCACTAGTGTCTCAGTTTCGAGCAATCTCTCTTCCAATGTTCTTATTCTCTGCAGAAAGCACACTGGTTTTTCGTAATTTGGTAGTGGCCTCTTGACTTTGACCTACCTCGATTACTACCTCTAGGACAAGAACTCCTTCCTCTTGTCGACAAGGCTTTTTCTAAAGTACTAGTTCTGAAATATTCTTTATCCTTCTTTCTCAAATCGAAATTTATCATTGCATTAGTCACTTCATTCTATAGGTGATGGAAGATCTACCATTTAACAATGTAAGCACAAAGGTATCAAAATCCTCATCAGGTAATGAGCCTAACAAAATGATCGCATGGTACTCATCTGATATCTTATCATCAATATTGGCCAAGTCCGACAATAACTTTTTATAGTTGTTCACATGATCTGCAAGTAAGGTACCCCTGGACATTTGAAATCTGAATAATATTCGCAGTAAGTGCAACCGATTCTCAACACTATTCGTAAAATACTTGTTATTAAGAATCTCCCACATCTTTATCACAGACATCACTCCAATCACATCATATTTTAACTCTTATTCTAGACAAGACCTAATTACCCCATATGCATTTCGATTCATCTTGTCCCATATATCACCTAATTAAATTTAAGTTGCCTCTCATAAGTCATTATTACCTCTTTCAAGTTTTGAGCATTCAACTCATCCTGCGAATCACTCATGCACAACCCAAAGTTGATTTTATCGTCATACTTCAGAACACTAATCTTTGTATTTTGAAGTGCAACCTGAACTGTACTCGACATAGCCTTGCTACTTTCACCACTTTCTCCTGTCTTTGCTAACTAACTCCAAATTGTAGAAGAAAAAAATTCGTCGACTGGTAGAATTGAGAAATTACCCAAATTGAATCCTAGATAGGATTCCAAACGATCACCAGCCACACGAGGAAGACGAGATCTCAAATGGTAACTCCGCAATGCTATCTCCACCGAAGTCTAGATCTTCAATATTCAAGCTTCCAACACCGAATTTTCCTCCACCAAAAACAAACCCTAGATCTTAAACCCTAGAGCTCTGATATCAATTGTTGCGCCCGACGGAAGCATGCACAATTCACAACATGTCGGTAAGCAACGCAAGAGGAATCACAACAAGCACAATTCACAATGTAAACAATAAAAATCAATCACAAACACAGAGATTTACATGGTTCAGCAAATTGTCTATGTCCAGGGGAGAGGATGGGGAGATTTTACTATATGGAGGAAAAATACAATTGGTTATAACTCTCAAATAATTAAAATAACCCTTGCTAATAAGATCTCACTCATCCTCAAAGAATCTCCCTCTCAAAGTGCTAAAAAACTCTCTTTTCTCTAATAAAACTCACTTCTAAAACGTTCTATATATATAGAAACCCTAAAACCAAAACAGACTAGGAAATCAGTCGGCCCAATAACCTGCTATCGGTCGACTGATGAAGGCTCATCAGTTGACTGATAGGTCTTCATCGGTCGACTGATGAACCACCATCAGTTGACTGACCGTGACGATTTCTAACCCTGTAGTGTGCACGTTATCAGTCAACCGAACATCACCATCGGTCAACCGACCAGAGGGGGTTTTCCACTGTTGATTTTTCCTGATTTTTCTCTATTTCAACAGACATTTTATAATACGAGTCACCGTGCGAGAACCTTTGATCGTGGAATTATTAAAGGTGTGTTGAGAAGAAAATAACAAGAACATAAGAACAATTCAGTGATGGTGAAGAAAAATATATCATCTAGATTATGAGAATAAAATAGTTTACAATCTCTCACAATCTCACTAGAATTGAAGAACAATCTCTTTCAATTCTCAAATACAATCAAATCTCTCTTGATTGCTTTCTCTTTTGTTTTAAAACCCTAAAACAATCTCTTATATAGGTGTAATAACGTGGATGACAAAGTGATAAATAACCAAGCCCAAACCCCACAGGAATTCATGCAAACAGAAACCCAAACGAACCAGGAAACCATCGATGAGTCGACTCATAAACATGCATGAGTCGATTCATGCCAAGTGAGTCGACTCATGATGAGGTGAGTCGACTCGTCAGAAACTTTTGACAAAACGGCTGAGTTTCATGAGTCAACTCATGATAGGCATGAGTCGACTCAACCTGATGAGTCGACTCATGTACATGTATGAGTCGACTCACAGGCTAAAAACTGGATGCTTCGATTCTTCGATTCGTCGTCTCGCTCGACGCTTTAACATGTGTTTCACTGTGTTGTTTTACACCTCTATTCTCAAGTTACCATGAGAATCATCTATCCTCAAGCTCTCATCAGGATCGCTAAGTTCCAAAGAGAAGATACACCCGTATCATGGCTCCCCCCTTTAGGAACTTAAAGTCCCGTTCAAGTTAGCTTCAGCTGAGGAAACTCATGAGCTCCTCCTTCCCTGTTAAACCACTTAGCCTTACTAGGAACCTGACCTTAACGTCCAATGAGAAACGACTCCTTCGTCCCCCGCCTCTTCATGGTCGTCTTCCGCTCCAAAATGCAATCCTCTTTCAATGGCTCCTCATAAGAACTAATGCATAACGCGACAAACTTCTTGCTTGCATTCACTAACCTCTTCACTCGGTTCACCGTCACCAAGTTTGTCTCCTTCGGAAGAGATGCCGAACGAAATATAAACTTTTCACCATCTTTGGTAAATGTGTACTTCTGATCCCGCTTCTCGTAGATCACATATCTATCTCACAAATAGGGATTGCCCAGTATAACCTGACAAACATCCAATGGAACTACACCGCACGTGACCTCGTCAATATACGACTCATGGAGTGCAAATCTGAAAGTGCATTGATCAACTACACTCAGTCCCGTCTCCTTCTGAATCCACCCCAATGGATAGGGCTTTGAATGCTTGACTGTCTTCAGACTCAGCTTCTGAACCAAGGCCTCGGATATCAAATTCTTCTCGCTGCCTGGATCAACTATGGCATCAACCAAACTAGTCTTCACCTGTAACTTAAGAACAAAGAGCTGCTCCCTAGGGCCGTCGTCCTCTTTCGTGGTCTACTTCCTCGTCATAAGATTGAGATTATTATTAGGTTCTGTCATCCTCAGGACTTCTTACGGACTTTGAGCTATCACGTATGCATTTTTCTCCTCCTTCTTCAACCCCCTTGGCTTGAGATGATGATACTTCGCCCAGTACCGATCAGCTACGTGTCATGTCTTCTCGCAATGACTACAAATCAGCCCTGTTTTTCCTGGATCACCCTTCTTCTTCTCCTCCTTAGATTGAGTACCACTAGACTCGCCTCCAGCTTGTTTTCCATCTCCCTTTGCCTCATTGCTCCGCTTTGCTTGCCTTCGATGGCAATAGCCTTTACGCTCGCCTCTGTAATAGACTTCACCGTGAATAACTTCATCTCCTTCCGGATGTAATCGCTCAATCCCGTCATATACTTCATAAACCCAGAATATTCCTCCGTTGTAATGTTGAGGACCATCGCCTGCTGCTGGAACTCCGTGGTGTATTCTTGAACGGTTTGGTTGAACCTTTGGCGCAATCCGTATCACTTATACCAACGCTCCTTGAGGAACCCTACCGGGTAGAATTGCTTCCTCAGTAGCTCCTTGAATTTGTTCCACGACACCACCTTCCTTTCATGCTTGTAATAGGATTTCCACCATGTCAATGCATGCCCCGAAAGCTTCAAAGTTGCGAACACAAGCTTCTCCTTGGATGAATATCCGTAAAGGGTAAAATACATCACCATCCGCTCGATCCAATCATCAAGCCTCTCGACGTTGACACTCTCATCATAAACAAGAATCTCTATCTTGAAGTCTATCTTCAAATTCTGGTAAGAACCCTTACCCCCTTGATGCGAAACAGTTTTGACAATCTCGGCCTCCCTATCAGAATCAGATTCCTCGCCTTCTCCATCGGACTCCATAAGTTTTTTCTTACCTTTCAAAGAAGATTCCTCTTTTTTATCCTTTTCTTGGAAGATATTGACAAGCTGTGTGAGAGTCGAACTCATTGTCTCCATCTGTTTCTCCAATGCATCTAGCCTCGCTGAACTATCTCCTTCAGTCATCTTCTTCTTCCTTAATTTCTGGACTCCTTCCAATGAAATAAGGATCTCGTCTAGCTTCTTGTATTGCGATCGAGTTAGGATCACGCCTAGCTTATTGTATTGCGATCGAGTCAGGATCATACACAGGATGCCCTCTTCACAAGATCTAATCGTTCTGATACCAACTTGATACGAGTCACCTTACGAGCACCTTTGATCGCGGAATTATCAAAGGTGGGTTAAGAAGAAAATAACAAGAACACAAGAATAATTCAGTGGTGGCGAAGAAAAATACCTTCTCTAAATTATGAGAATAAAATAGTTTATAATTTCTCACAATCTCACTAGAATTGAAGAACAATCTCTCACAATTCTCAAATACAATCTAATATCTCTTGATTGCTTTCTCCTTTGTTTTAAAACCCTAAAACAATCTCTTATATAGGTGTAACAACGTGGATGATAAAGTAGTAAATAACCAAGCCCAAACCCCACAGGAATTCGTACAAACAGAAACCCAAACGAACCAGGAAACTGTCGACGAGTCGACTCATAAACATTCATGAGTCGACTCATGCCAAGTGAGTCGACTCATGATGAGGTGAGTCGACTCGTCAAAAACTTTTAACAAAATGGCTGGGTTTCGTGAGTCGACTCATGACAGGCATGAGTCGACTCAACCTGATGAGTCGACTCATGTACATGTATGAGTCGATTCACGGGCTAAAAACTGGATGCTTTGATTCTTCGATTCGTCATCTCATTCCACGTTTCAACCTGCATTCCACTATGTTATTTTACACCTCTATTCTTAAGTTACCATGAGAATCATCTATCCTCAAGCTTCCATAAGGATCGCTAAGTTCCAAAGAGAATATACACCCGTATTATTTTAGTAGATCAACAGCTTAGATGTTCATTGTAGGCTGTCTAAAAAATACTGTAGATAACTGACCTTATCAAATACCGAGGATAGAAGTTACAATTTGACGGCTTCTAGAAGACAACAATTTGAAAACTTTTACGTAAATCGATGAAGGTTACAATCTTATAACCTTCACAACAACCGATAAAAACTCTAATTCAACAGCCTTCACAATCAACATCGGGAGTTACAATCTGGCGACTCTTATATTTTTAAGGAGCCAAGACAAAGGTTACAGGATGACGATCTTTGCAACGCTCTAGCAAAAGAGACTACAAATTGACGGTCTCTTCAAATCAAAACGCAAGTAGCCTCGTTCCAAAGTCAAAGCAATGTAATTACAGCTTCAACCCAATTGCAAACGCAGCTCCTAAACGCTGTCAAACACAGCTCTTAAACGCTGCCAACATAACTTCTATCTGTTGCCAAACGCAGCTCTTAAATGCTGCCAACACAGCTTCTAACTACTACCAACGCAGCTTCCATCCGCTGTCAAACGTAGCTTCCAAGCTGCCAATGCAGCTTTCAACAAGCTGCCAATGCAGCTTCCAAATCGCTGCAAACACAGCTTCTAGACGCTACGTCCGAGCTTCCAGACGCTGCGTTTGAGTTTTCAAACACTGCGTTCGAACACAGAATTCATGCCAGAACGTGAATTTTGTGTTTGACTCATTCAAATACGAACTAAATGGTTTTAAAATCGTTTTTCATGATTTGAGAGGATCACTCCCCCACTTGGAGCGAATTAAGGGGGCAGTTACACCCCTTAATCCCCTATAAATCTCAACAAACTCAACTGAGTTAAAGGCCGGCTTTTTGGGATCAGGAGAGATCTCTTTGACAGATCGGATCTTGGCAATCTTCGGATCTTCTGGAGCTACTCTTGGAGCTTTTCTTTGGCTTGAAACCGATTTTGGTTAAACCAATTAACTCTTCCACAGAGTTATAACTCGCTTAGAGTTCCCTAACTCGTTAAGAGTTATTTTCAAACTTGCCATGCAAGTTATCCTCGACATCAATCAAGAGGATTCAATCGTGTTCCACGAGTTTAAACGTCGGATCATCAACGAGAAGCAAACTCGACTCGAGTTTCGAGGGAGGCATCTCATCGACACCAAGAAGAGCCTAGATTTAAACAAAGAGAAGGATCTCCATCGATCTTTCTCTCTTTTGTAATTCGGGAAATCAATTGAGGGAAATTGTAATTTCTTTTTCTAAGTTTGTTAGAGAGAGATTGCAAAGAGAGAATTGTAATTAATTCTTTTTCTGAGTCTGTCAGAGAGAATAATACAAAATTCAATTCTCCATTTTCTTTTTCAATTTTCCCACCAAACATTCATCATACATGTAATATACTTCTTACAGGCAAAACCTCTAGCAAGTTCAGATCATTCATGTCTCTCTGAAATAGATGGATTACTCATATCCATTAACATTCTATATTGATTTTGCATTTGGGGGTATTCAATTATGCATGAAGAGCTCCAAACTCTTCTTTTAATTCTTGCAGGGAGTATGGCTAGGTATAATCTGTGGCCTCTTTTATCAAGCAATAGCTCTGCTCGTGATCATTATACATTCAAAGTGGGCAAAATTGGATTTGGTAGCTCAGGATGAACAAAATTGGCTGCTCGTTTAGCAGAAACATTATATTATTAGAGAGTAGTATAACAAAATTTATATTTTAAGGTTTTGTCGGTATTGTTGATAAAAATCGTAGAGCTTTTTGTATGCAAACAGTTTACAAGTGGAAGACATTTGGGAACACTAGTATAGTGCACATGTGTTGCACGTTATTGGATTAATTTTATGTTTATTTTTTTATAATAAGTTTGGTGTTAGGTGTAATTTGAGGATTTTTTGCTATCTTTTTATCATTAAAATCCTAGAGTAAATATAATCTTTTATGAGGTTTATTTGTGATATTTCAAGGTCATTTCTGCAAATTTTATAGCATATCTATAAAATTATGAAGTTTCAGGGTTGTTTTACAAATTTAAAGGTTTACTCTATAATTTTTCTAAAATTTTAGTTTTAAACCAGAGTTTTCCAATAAAACTTATGGAATACCTGAAAGACATTATTCAATTTGTGTCCTAAAAAGCATAATTCTATTTGTTTTATAATTTAACATAATGTCTGGCGTTTATAATTTAGTACATGCTGAGGTTTTTTATTCACAAATTTGTAATATAGTTATACCGTTAGGTAGGATAACTAACATACTGACTGTAAAATAATAATTTAAATATTTTGTATTCATATGAAAAATTTTAACTTCTATGACAACTAAGAACATACTCTATCAGAGCTAAAAAATTAACCAAAATCTATATAGTCCTCTGAAAAGACTTAATCAGAGCATCTTCAATTGTTAAGAATAAACATCATCAAAAAAGCTATGGGATCTTACAGTAATGTGTGTCATTATTTTGCTCTAACAATATTTTTAAGTTGAACCTACAAATTTCAACCAGACAAAACTTTTTGTGAAGGATAGATTTTGCAACTTAGTACATGATTTTTTAAGGAACCATCATGATGGGTATGACCAAAGTATATCCTCAGTTTAAAGTTAATTTCCACAACAGCAGACTGAATATTATTTGATATTAAAATTTTTAATCTTTTTTCTTCGTTACGCTGAAAAATATGGACTGCTATGTGCATATTATGCTAGTGCTAAAGATCTTTGCATATACATAGTAAGAGCATTACCTAAAAATCTCAAATTTATTTATATGAATACAGGAAACTACTCTTTGTTTCTTCTTCAATTATTCATCTTACTTGATCAGTTGGAAGTGAAGTAACTTGATGTGTCATTTCTAGAATTTAGTCTTAAGACATTGAGCTCTAAATAATACACACTTGTCACGAAGCCTTACTCTATATTTAGCTTATTTCGAAATCTTACTTTATTAGTGTTAATAATGAAGTAGGAAATTATACTTAAAAGAGAATTCATAGAAAAATTTAAGCAAATTAGTTCTGATTTATACTGGCTAGTATAAAGATAAACAGTTGAAACATTCTCTATGATTATAGTAGTGATCATTAATGAGAATTAGGAAAGAGAGAGTAGGAGATTAATTTCTTATTGAGAGGTTATAAAAATTAATTATATTTAGATTAATGGATGAAATTAAAGATTAAGAGAGGTTATGAGTGAGAGATTAAATAAAAAATTTATAGGTAATTAATGGATAGGTTATGAATATGAGGAGGTTATAAGTGAGACATTATTATTATTATTATGTCCAACTCTTTTTACCCATTTGCACCTGTATGCGTCAAAAATTACCTATAGGTCCCCGAACACAGTTCGAGACAGAGAGAAGATGATGAATGTCATTGTCCGAGTCTAAAAAAGATTATCCGACGTCGATAAGCTCATGAAGCAAATCAGCGAACCGTTGATGACGTAGTAACAAGCTACCGGAATAGCCATCGCCAAGTGGCCCACGTGCTCACCGGCCACCACCAAGTGGCTCGCACACTCATCGACCACCGGAATACCAAAACGACTAGCCCGTGCGCTCACCGATCGCCTCCAAGTGGCCCGTACACTCGTCAGCCAGCTCCAAGTGGCCCGTACGCTCATCGGCCATCCAAACGACGAACCAAGTGGCCTGCATGCTCGTCGGCCGTCTCTATGTTACTGAAACGCGTGAAACAAATCGGTGAAGCATACAAGTCAACGAAACAACGAAATACACGTAACGACGAAATAAGTCAAAACCCGAAAGACTGAAATAGCCGCTGGTGGCCAAGTCGCATCGAAACGACTCGACCAAGAACCAGTGGCTCGGCCAAGGCCGAGCCACCAATTGGTGGTTCGCGCCTGACCCGAACCGGTTCGGTTCGCTTTGCATTCGGTTTGGCCAGGTTTAAGTCAAAAACGCGTTTTTGGGTTTTTGACGGGTTTTCACGGGATTTCTTCTATTCTAGAGGTTCCTAACTACCTAGATATCATCTCTAAATATGGTTACACGGTTATTAACTGAAGATAAGACTGAATCCATCATTCTTATCCTAAAACCCCCAACCGAAACCTAAAAATATAAGCCTGGGGGCTCATTTCAGAAGGGGCGAAAAAAAGAATCAAGAGGGGGAGGTGCTGCTAGTTTTGTGAGTGCATAGCCACGAATTTCAGAGAGGATTAGCTAGATATCGGCTATCTCCTGTGCATAAAGAGTAGATTTCGAGAGATCTGAAATCCTTACCCATTTTCCTCCAGATCAAGCTTGGTCTTGATCTCGAGAAGAGTCATAATCTCGCTTGGTCGGGATTACCACTTTTGCGATTACTTCCTTCATGAAGTAGGATCTTTGATCAACTTTTTCTATTAACCGGATCTGATCCGCGATGGTCCACGGACTAACGCGTCCCCAGCACAGATGAAGTTCCCACGCAAACAACAGGAGATAAACTGTTGTTGTGTGTAGTTTGACAAGAGTTGTAATCTTTTATTTTCATTGTATAAGTCGATCTTAT
The DNA here is from genome assembly GCA_022839385.1 of Asparagus kiusianus. Classification (NCBI taxonomy): domain Eukaryota; kingdom Viridiplantae; phylum Streptophyta; class Magnoliopsida; order Asparagales; family Asparagaceae; genus Asparagus; species Asparagus kiusianus. The sequence continues at coordinate 10,000 of BQKN01031519.1, forward strand.
AAAAAGATCTACTTTTCTCTTTTTTCGAACTTGTAATCGATAAACGGTTGTAATGAGTTCGTTAGCAATGAAATCAACTTTTGACCCAAACAGCATCATCTTAAGTTTTGATAGCACGTTACAACTATAAATTTAAAATACATTATGTATTTTATTACTTTAAATAAAATATTTTAAGTAAAAAATATTTTGTTAAATCGTGAATTTCATACTTGATTGGGTTTTATGGTTCTCAAAACAAAAATTAAATACAAACTTCAAAAATCTTGATTCTGCAAATGTGGGTAATTTAATAAATAGATATCAAAACGATGTCAATCAATCTTGATGATCTATAAAATATGCATTAGGAATTAGTCTACTTCTTATTATTTTGTATATGTATGTATGTATGTATGTATGTGTGTGTGTGTGTGTATAAACAACTTAGTCATGGTGAAATTATTTTAGGGGTTATGAATAATAATGCATTTAATTGGGGGTTATGTATGTATGAGGTATGGTTTATGTACGGATGCATGTGTTTTATGTATACATGTACGTATTTTAAAGGGCATTTTCGGAAGAAATGTTTTAACATACAACCATACTTTTATAATAGTATTAGATTAGATTTGATATGAAACGTATATTTTCCCTCTTTCTCATATATATGTCTAGTTAGAGAAAGACATTTGGATCCATTCCTTGGATCCGACCCGATAAGTGATTTGACTAAGAAAAAGGCTTTTGATTAATTAATTTAAAAAAGGGGCCCATAATATCCTACTATTTCCAATTTCAAGTACAAACTTTGAAGAGAACGAACCTGTCGAGGAGATCGTCTGAGCCCGCCTGCGGGAAGCACTAGGCTAAGCTCGTCTGACGCTGTCGAGATGGCCACCTACGTGGAGAGGCAAGGAGTTCGCTTGACGGGTTGAAGAGGTCGCCTACGTGGGATACAGGCGAGGAGGCGAGTCAAGGGCGAGTCGAGGGTGTCGCCTGCGGGCGTGGAGAAAAGCTCGCCTGCGGAGCGAATGTCGCCTGCAGAGCGAATGTTGCCTGGAGGGCCTTGATCTCACCTACGTGGGTGGGATCCAGCTGGATCGCACAAACTGCCCTAAGGTTTCCCTATAAAAGGGAAACCCTATAAATGGAAAACCATGTTCACGAGATGAAGTTGAGCTCATCTTCAACGATTTTAACAAAGAGGAAATTTTCTCTGTGGGACTGGGAGCTTTATCTCACGAGTTCTCAAAGAGTTATCTAGCGGCGGCTATTAAAGCTTTGAGAAGTAATTTTTCGCTATAGTGAGCGGTTATTTGAGAAGAGAAATTGAGTGGTGATTTTAGAATAAAATCACACACGGTATTTTGAGAGATCTCAAGTTTAAAATCTTCTCTGTTTCAAGCTTTGTAATTTCTTGTGGTAAAATAATAAATTATTTGTGCGGCTCCCGTGGACGTAGGTAAGTTTGCCGAACCACGTAAATTTGTTATCTCGTCTCATTTACTTATTGTTTTATTTGTGTATTCGTTATTGCTTGTGTTGGTTAGTTTGAGTTTGGCATGAACTTAAGCTAGGGTTGTTTTTTTCTCGGGATTAATTAGCTTCCGCGACGGTGTGGACGTCTCACCCCCAATAATTGGTATCAGAGTCCTTGATTAGATTGGTGGTGGTAAAGCTTCCAATTTGATGTGGTATTTTGGGTATTGTGTGGTGCACACAAGGTATTTGTTGGTATTTCTGAGAGAAGTGATTTTATTTATACAAGCGGAGAATGACGTCCATAAGTAAAACGGTTAAAGTGGGAAAGTATAAGATCGAGAAATTCAATGGGAAGAATGATTTTTCTTATTGGAGGATGTAGATGAAAAATTCATTGATTTCGCAAAAAATGCACAATGCTTTGGCTGGAAAAGAGAAGTACAAGAATATGTTTGATGAAGATTGGGAGGAGCTGGATCTGGAAGTACGGACGTCGATTATCCTTTGCCTTGAAAGGAATGTAGCTTTCTTGGTGGACGGGGAGGAAACGGTCGCGGGCGTGTGGTTAAAGTTAGAGAGCACCTTCATGACGAAGAGTCTAATGAACCAGATCTATTTAAAGTCCAAATTGTATACTTGCAAGATGGATGAAGGCTCATCAATCCGGGAATACATCAACAAGTTTGATAGGATCATATCAGACTTAAGGGACATAGATGTGATAGTTGAAGACGAGGATCAGGCGCTTCTACTACTTCTATCTCTGCCGAAGTCTTATAAGAACCTGGTGCAAACACTGATGCTTGTGGGAGAAAATTTGACGATGGATGAGATTAGAGAGATGTTTCTGACGGATGATCTTCGGAAAATTACAACTAGTGATATGACCACTAGTGGTAACAAGGAGCAGGCACATGGGCTATTTGTAAGGGGAAGGGACAATGAACGAGGAAAAGGCAAGGAAGGAAAGTCTAGATCGAAATCGAGACCTCTTTGTTTTCGGAGAAAGTTGCCTTCATTGTCGAATTCATTATAATATAGATTGCTTACAAAGAATTCAAAGTATTCAAAAATAAAGAATGAAAGATTACAACTTTTCAAAAATAACGCAAGATCCGTTCGTCGTCTCTTGCTTGCGTTGGTCTTTAGCCGGTGACGGGGACGTCGATATCCGTGGACTACCTGACAATCAGATCAGATCCGGAACTTCGTCGATCCGCGAAGGAATCTAGAAGCAGAAGCGCTTATCTCGGCAACGGCGAGATAATTGCTCTTCTTAGGATTATCGCAACGGGATAATCCTAAGGAATGGATGCGGGTGATGCAGATCTGAAGAATCTCTCTCTCGTTTGAAGAACTTGATCACTCTTCAGTCCAGTAGGGCTTCGCCAATTCTCCAAAATTCTAGATCCAGAAAAATGAAGGCCCTGGGGCTGTATTTATAGGCTCCAGGAAGTTCGGGTGGAGACACCCTTGTTCGGGTGGAGACACCTGTGTTCGGGTGGAGACACCTTTACCCGGGTAGAGACACCCTTGCCCAGGTGGAGACACCCTTGCCCGGGTGGAGACACCTTTGCCCGGGTGGAGACACCCTTGGGTGTCTCAGCTTAGGCTGAAACAGTCTGTTTTGCGCACTTGTCCATTTCCTCCGTAACTTCTTCATACGAACTCGGATTTGAGTGATTCAAAGTGCGTTGGAAAGCCGACGAGGAGTTCTATAAGCTCCAATGATTGGATCATCTATAGAATAAATGAAACACGAGGGGCATTGCGCCTTTTGTAAACGTCGGGGGCTCCCGATCAGTCCGTATCCTCATTATTCCGAAACTTCGTTGCTTCATGTAGTCCGTCGATTCACTTCAATCATTCGTCGACGTCGATTAAGCTTCTTGGATAGTGACGTTAGCACTGAGCCGTTCGTGAAGACCTATGGGCAATTTTCGATGCCTACAGATACCCCCTCCAAAGCGTTCCAGCCTCGTTTCTTTTATAGAAGAGGCTGGAATACTTTGGATGTGATTGGTCAAACCTTCAGTCGGCGTAAAAGACCGGTAGTTAGCTTCAATTCTTGACTCCTTCGATTTTTAGTCTACTCGATGTTTTGACGAATAGCTGAAGTTCTTCCGGCGCTGCGTTTATCGTCTAGATGTCGTCGAAGCCTCAAATCTAAAACTGATGAGTTGAGTTTGGCTCGCGTCGTCGAGTTAACTTTGAACTGACTATCTCCGTCATGTTATATTGACTCGCGTTGACTTTTGATCGCAACGCGTTAACTGGCGTTGACCTAGGGTTATGCGTTGACCGGTGTTAACCTTAGGGTTTTGAATCGATCGGTGTTGACTCTCATCGTAACGCGTTGACGGGCGTTAACCTAGGGCTACGCGTTGATCCGGCATTGACCTTAGGGTTTCGAATTAACGTGAGGAGAACCAGTTTATACTCGTGTACTCCTGGGAGTTTCGGGAATTAGTTTAGTCTCGTGTACCCGTCGGAGGTTGCCGGGTTATCCTTAAGAATATTACGCGTAATATTTTCCAGGAACTTCCCGTCAAAAGTAAGAAACAGTTTAGACTCATATTTCTATTGGAGTATAAATACGGGCGTCGAATACATCGAAAAACACTTGGAAATGGTTCAAAATGCATATAAATCATTCCCGGATCCTTCTACACGTGCGAACACATTTTTTACGGCTCACACGCGTGCAAATCATCAAAAAATACTTGTAATTTGGGTCGATTCAATCTGATTTGGTTCAGGTTCGGTCTGAGTTGGTTCAGACCGGTCTGGTTCAGACCGGTCCGGTTCAGACCGGTTTTGCTTCTTTTCTTTCTCTTTTTTTTTCTTTTTTCTTTGGCTTCGGTTCCAGCAGGTTTCCGCCCTCCTATTTTTTTTGGTTTTGAGTTCTTCCCTCCCAAGAACTCTCCTTCATCAAGAGTTCCAAGTCTCCCCTCTCTTTCAAAGCTTTTAAACATCTTCCTCTTCAAAGCTTCAAACTTTCTTCTCCAAGTTCTCATCTTCTCCAAAGCTTCAAGCAA
>BQKN01031520.1:0-15407 GCA_022839385.1 Asparagus kiusianus
TCCTAATGTCAGTTACCAAATTCACTTACATTGGTCCCCTTCGACGCGGGAGCTCGAGAAAACCCCCTCGATGCAACCGCCTGATTGGTCAAATTCCCGAGCGCAACCCTCTTCTTAGCCTGCTGCGGGCCGCCGGCAGCCGCCTTAGCGACAGCCGGAGCCTCCGCCGATGTGAGGTTTTGAATCCTCGATTGAGCCTTTTGGAATTATCTTTAGCCATTAAAACAAGAATTGGTGAAGAAAATTGCTAGAAAAAGATAGAATTGAGAGAAAGATGAGAGGGGGGGAACTAGAGTTGAAGATTTAGAGGAGAAAAATACTCTTTTATTCAGCCTACTTATTAATCTTTACAATCTCCCTTTTATACAATCCCTCATTTGAGAATTCAACCTGTGCACGTGCACGTGCACACACAGTGATTATGCACAACTGAATTAACAGAACAGACCAACAGCTAACTAAAGGCGTTTATTACACATAAGTCCTTGAACTACACAGCTTTTGTCCGATAGCCTTTGCTCTTTGCGTATCAGTCCAGGATTTTGCATATCAGTCCACTCTTATCCAAATCCTCAGCTCCAGCTTCCGCAATTCTGTCTCCAGCTTCGACTGCCAATTCCTCAGCTTCTAATTCTTCTTCAGCTTCCAAATCCTCAGCTCCCTTCTCTATCAAGTGGTTCACTTCCTGCTGACTTCCAGCACCTGACAAATCCCTCTCCCTTAAATTGGACCTTGTCTCAAGGTCAAAAGCAGGGAATTTCTTAACCAAGTCCCAATACGGTTCCCAGGTAGAATCCAAAGAGTTGCGTTGTTTCCACTTGATGAGAACTTCAGATATCAGTTTATTTCCCTTGATAACTGATCTCCTATCCAGGATTGCTTCAGGTTTATCAACAATCTCTGCCACATAGTTAGGAAATCAATTTGAAGAATAACATCAGTTCCAATTCTCTTCTTTAATTAAGATACATGGAAAATTGGATGGATTTTTGCTTGCTCGGGCAAATCCAATCTATAGGCAACTTCACCTATCTTCTTTAGGACCTGGTAAGGCCCATAAAATTTAGGAGAGAGTTTTTGAGTCTTGTACGAAGACACACTGATTTGCCCATACGGTTGAAGCTTAAGGAAAACCCAGTCACCCACCTTAGAGCTCCTGTAACTCCTATGTCTGTCAACAAATCTCTTCATTTGATCAGCCGCAGTCTTCAAGCTGTCCTTAATGAACTGTAAAGCTATATCTCTTGAAAAAAGAACTTCATCCACTGCCTCAACCTTGCAATTCTTGGGAACATATGAGAGCAAAGGAGGAAGTGTACCATATACTGTTTCAAAGGAGTGGTGTGCGTAGAGATTTTCCATGTTGTATTTTACCAAAATTCAGCAAGAGGCAACCACTTACTTCATTCCCTAGGTTTGTGATAGCAAAAACACCTCAAGTAGCTCTCCAGATTTTTGTTAATGACCTCAGTTTGCCTATCAGTTTGTGGGTGATAGACTGAACTGAATTTCAATTGCCTTCCTTATAGTTTAAACAATTCCCTCCAAAATAAACTTGTAAGCAAGGAATCCTTATCACTCACTATAGACTTAGGCCTCCCTTGTAACTTGAATACCCCTTCAAAGAAGACCTGAGCAACCGATTGGACGGTGTAGGGATGTGAGAGTGGAAAAAGATGGGCATATTTGGATAACCTGTCAACTACTACAAAGATAACAGATTTGTTTCCACTCTTTGGGAGATGGGTAATATATAATCCATTGATAGATCCTCCCAAATATAATCTAGAATAGGTAGTGGCTGTAAAAGTCGTGGGGATGCTATGTTTTCTCCTTTAGTCCTTTGACAAACATCACAAGCTTGTACATATTTCTGAACATCTCTCTTCATTCCTTTCCAATAGAAAGATCTTCTCAATCTGTGCAAAGTCCTAATAATTCCAGAATGACCTGCTGTAGGGCTGTCATGATGCTCCTTAAGCAAGGAGGCCTTAACATTTTGAGCAGTAGGACTAATCAAAAGCTTACCCTTGTAGTAATATATTCCCTCCTTCTTGTGATATCTGTCAGCTTCCAATTGCCCTTGTTGTAGTTTTGTATCAAGCTCTGTGAAATAATCATCTGTGGAGAACATATGCCTGATTTCATCCAGCCACTCACTGTTGATAGTAGTAATTGCTGAGGCTTCAATTCCCTGTGGTAGTGTCTCTTCTTCAACTTCATAGACCCTGGACAACCCATCTGCAGCCTTATTTAGCCTCCCTGGCTTATATTCCACACTATAATCATAGCCATGGAGCTTTGCAAGCCATTTATTCTGAATTCCCGTGTGGATTCTCTGTTCAAGTAGATACTTGAGACTTTGATGGTCAGTTCTAATAACAAAATTCCTCCCCAATAAGTATTGTTGCCACCTCTTTGTAGAAAGAATGATTGCTAAAAAGCTCCTTCTCATAAGTTGACAGTGTGGTATTCCTTCCCTTCAATGCAAAGCTAAAATAAGCTATAGGTCTCTCTTTTTGCATTAGTATAGCACTAATTTCTGAACCAGAAGCATCACATTCAATGATAAAAGTTAAACTAAAATCTGACATTGCTAAAACTGGTGGATGAGTTAATGCAATCTTCAAATCTTCAAAAGCCTTTTCAGCACTATTATCCCAATTGAAGGCTCATTTCTTTAATAACTATGTTAATGGCTGAGCTATAGCTCCAAAATTCTTGATGAATTTCCTTTAATACCCTGCTAAGCCTAGAAAGCCTCTTAATCCTTTCAGTGTTTTAGGCTTTGGCCAATCAACAATAACCTGAATCTTCTTTGGATCAACACCAACCTCTTCCTGAGATACAACTTATCCCAAATACTCTACTTGTTTTTGTCCAAAGCTGCATTTAGACATTTTGGCCATCAATTTATGATTGCTCATTATCTAAAATACATGTCTTAGATGAAGCAAGTGATCCTGCCACCCTTTGCTATGTACCAATATATCATCAAAGAAAACCAAGATGAATTTCCTGAGCAAATCCTTAAAAATGGTATTCATAAGAGCCTGGAAGGTTGAAGGAGTATTGATGAGTCTAAATGGCATGATCATGAACTCAAAGTGGCCAATGTGTGTCCTGAAAGTAGTTTTTGGAATATCCTGTTCATACTTCCTTATTTGATGATAGCCAAATTTTAAATCTAGCTTTGTAAAGAATTGCGTTCCATATAGTTCATCCAACTCATCTATAACAGGGATGAGAAATTTTTCTTTGATTGTAGCTTGGTTTAAGGACCTATAATCTATGTACATTCTCCAACTCCCATCAGATTTTTTGATCATGACTACTGGTGAAGAGAAAGGGTTGTTATTGGGTCTGATAATCCCCTTTTTAAGCATCTCTTCCACCTGTTTTTCAATCTCATCTTTTAAGAAGTGTGCATGTCCATATGGCCTGATGCAAATTGGTTTTGTTCCCTCCTCAAGTGGAATTTTGTGATCTATACTTCTATTTGGAGGAAGATGAGGTAATTCTTGGAACCCAAGTTTGAATTTCTTTACCAATTCTAACATGTCTGTAGGCAGTTCCTCCGGTATTTCCTCTGTTGTGCATATTTGTAAGCCTACACTGCATAACTGGATTAAATATCCCTGCTCTTGTTCCCTGAATGTCTTAGCAATGGGTTTGCTATCAACCAACTGCAACTCTCCTGGAAGTACCCCCTGCAGTGTCCTCCTAACTCCATCACTCACAAATGTTTCTTGTAATTTCTTAAAATTCAGGGTAATATCTTCAAGAGTCTTCATCCAATCAGCTCCTAATACAATCTGGCTACCCCCATGGGCATCACTAACAGGTTAACCTGGATATTCACCCCTTGACATTCTAGGGATACTTCTTGTCATACTCCACCCCCTTTAATCAATTCTCCACTGGCTACTAGGACATCAAAACTATTAGACTCGGTCACTGTTAGTCCTAATTTCTTAACCAGTTTAGAATTAATGAAGTTATGGGTTGATCCAGAATCTGTCAGGATGCTAACAGCTAACTTCTTATAATAGCCTACCACCCTAATAGTATGAGAGGCATTAATACCATTGAGTGCTTGTACTGAGATAGATGGTGCTCCTTTCACCAAACTTCCAGCTAATTCTAGGGCTATATGTTCCTCTCCTTCTTCCCCATCATCAACTTCACTCTCCTCTGTACCTCCTTGCAGAATTCCCTCCAAAAGGAACAATTGCTTCCCCTTGCATTGATGTCCTCTGAACCATTTCTCATCACAGGTAAAGCACAGGTTCTGGCTCCTCCTCCTTTGTATATCTTCAGGAGTGAGTTTCTTAAATTGAGAGGGAGGTTTGGGGTTCTCTCTCACAAGAGGATGGTGAAATGAACTAGTTGGTTGCACTCCTGTAGTGAACAATGCAAGAATTATGGAAACCCTAGTATCAGAGAATATTACATATTTTTAATTTTGGTAACTATTAGCTACTGAGAAAGCTGCTTCAATAGAGGATACAATTTATACCTAGAAGAAATAAAGGCATCTTATTTATTGGCATGTTTATTTCCTCATATACAGAGGTCCATCATAGTTTCTTACTTTCTTTGAAGTAACACAGTTTTCTATAAATATAAGGTGAGAAGTATACTCTTGTAGTATGTTAATTACTACTGTTTCTTGAACTGAAGTAAGAATCCCACATAGCTTAAGATAACCAGTCTTGATCACATGTGGGCTATTAGTGTAAGAGGGCATTGATCTCTAGTACAAGTGAATGTAGAATATCCATGAATTTTGAAGAAGAATGTTTACAAAGTAGGAAGGTACTTCACAGGGGTTAGAAAATTTTAGAACCAAGGACAACATGAGGGTAGTTGAAATGATAATTTTGTCATTAGCAATAAGGAACTTGCTGAAATGACAGGCCAAGAAATAAGTTCGTTCTTAAGAAGTTCTTGGAGAAATTTCTAGGGATTTTCCTGCAGAATTTGACAAAGCATCCAAATTTGTTCAGGAATTTAACTGAGGCAGCACAGTTTGATGTCCTAGGCATACCTTCCAATAGTCAATTCCATGACACGCTTTAATGGATTCAAGTTCTTCGGATTATCTGTTGAATCCTGCGGTGTTACATGTAGAAGATACATTTAGGTTCTGTTAATCCGCTTCAAAAACTATGAAGCCAAATTTGAACATACTTAGGAATATGTTATTGCTAAGTGACATAGATAGGACCTTAATGAAGCATAACGAAAATTACCACTGCCCTTTCAGTTCTGGGAGAAACTTCAGATGGCTTCTTTGTCAAATTAGACAAAGCCTTCAAATAACTCTAAAATTCACTAGAGATAATATTATTTTATGCTCTAAGCATACCTTCCGATGCTCAATTCCATGACACTTAAATGGCTTTGCGTTCTTTGAATCATCTATTAAGTCCTGAGGTGTAATATACAAGATATTTTAGGCTTCAACACCAACCCATGAGACAAATCTAAAGCCCATTTGTATAGACAATATCCTGCAAGTAGGAATATTTCCATTGCATGGAAGAATTAATTGGTTCGACTGAAACAGCGATACGTGTCACCCAAGAATGGACCTTGCTAACCCGAGGGGGGAAAACAGATATCTTAGAAATTATTGCTCATTCAAACAATTGAAACAGTTAAAAAATCAAACTTTCATAGTGAACAATGCAAATTTATGGAAACCCTAGTATCAGAGGATATTACATATTTTTAATTTTGGTAACTATTAGCTACTGAGAAAGCTGCTTCAATAGAGGATACAATTTATATCTAGAAGAAATAAAGGCATCTTCTTTATTGGCATGTTTATTTCCTGATATACAGAGCTCCATCATAGTTTCTTTGAAGTAACACAGTTTTCTATAAATAAAAGGTGAGAAGTATACTCTTTTAGTATGTTAATTACTAGTGTTTCTAGAACTGAAGTAAGAATCCCACATAGCTTAAGATAACCAGTCTTGATCACATGTGGGCTATTAGTCTAAGAGGGCATTGATCTCTAGTACAGGTGAATGTAGAATATCCATGAATTTTGAAGAAGAATATTTACAAAGTAGGAAGGTACTTCATGTTAGTCTAAGTGTAGACCCAAAGCTGAAGCTGGAATCAGGAAGATGAAGCAAAAGAAGGAAACAGAAAACTACAGTACGGTCGACCGCGATGGTCTCGACGGTCGACCGCGAACGTGCACGAGACAAGAAAAAGTCTCTGGATTTTTTCCGATCGACCGCGACGGTTGGTGCGGTCGTCCGTGCGGTTGGTGCGGTCGACCGTGCGGTTGGTGCGGTCGACCGTGCGGTTGGTGCGGTCGACCGCGCCTGGACCCTGGAGCTAAGTAAGTCTTTGGACTTTTTCCGGTCGATCGCTACAAAAGGTCCGGTCGACCAAGGCAAAAGGTCGGTTCGACCGCGAAAACCCTGTAAGCGCAGTCTAGGTTCTGTTGTTTATCTGGTCGACCGCGACTGGTTCGGCGGTCGACCGCGACTGGTTCGGCGGTCGACCGCGAGTCGAGCTGGCAGTTTCCTACACTGTTTTGGATTCTGTTTTGATTCAGATTGATATAAATACCCAAATGTTTTTTAGGGTTTATTAGACCATCAGAAACTTTCTGAAAGTGAGTTTTGAGAGAGAGGATTTCAGAGAGATTAAACCCTACTTTGAGTGTTTGTATTCCTTCTTCAATTAATCAAAGAATTGTGTGGTGTGGCTTCCGAGGACGTAGGCACGTTACAGAACCTCGTTAAATCTGTGTTCGTCTCTTTTACTATTCCTACAAGTTTTGATCTTTATTTGTGGTGAATTTCTTTCTTGCTCTACTTTCTAACAAGGTTCGGAAGGGTAAGGGTTCGATTTGACTGTTTCGAATCCCTAACAACTGGTATCAGAGCTTCGTTCAGTAATTTGTGAGAAAACCATGACAGAAGAAATCAAATCTAAGATCGAGAAGTTTGACGGTTCAGACTTCGTCTACTGGAAGTCACAGATGGAGGACTATCTGTATCAGAAGGACTTGTACCGCCAATTATTGGGTAAGGATAAGGGACAGAAGAAAGAGGAGTCAGACGATGATTGGGAGATACTGGATAGGAAGGTTCTAGGGTAAATCCGGTTATTGTTCGCCAAGACAGTAGCTCATAATTTCTTGAAGGAGAAGACGACGGTAGGGCTTATGAAAGCACTCGTAAAGATACGAGCAACCGTCTGTAGCAAACAATGTGTATCTAGTAAAAACTCTTTTCAACCTTAAGATGGCAGAATGACGGTCCTTCACGATGCACCTCAGCGAGTTCAACACAATTATTGATCAGCTTATCTCTGTAGACATCACGTTCGATGACGAAGTGCAAACCCTTTTATTACTATCGTAGTTGCCGGATAGTTGGGCAGGTTGTTTGCGGCAATCAGTAATTCGACGGGAAAAAAAGTTAAAGTTGAGTGAGGTGGTCAGTATGATTCTATCTGAGGAGGTTAGAAGAAAAACGTCCGAATCAGAAGGTTCAGGTTCAACCCTAAACTTCGAGCAGAGAGGCAGAAACCAGAAGAAAGAGAACCAGAACAGAAATCGGTCGAAGTCAGTGAAGAAGAGGTCGAACTCGAAGGTTAGGCCTATCAAAGGAAAGTGTTGGAATTGCGGACAGGAGAGTCATATGTTTTCAGTTTGCAAGAGTCCAAAGAAGGATACGGGTGAGCAGGAGGCTCATATCGTGCAGGATGCTTTGATCCTTGCTATGGACAGCGATTCAAATTCTTAGGTCATCGACTCAGGAACCTCTTTCCACGTCACTGCTAATAAGAAGCTTCTTCAGAATTATGTAGCAGAAGACTTTGAAAAAGTGTATTTGGGTGACAATGAGCCCTGTAATATTGTTGGAAAAACCCTGTAATATTGTTGGAAAGGACGATGTGCAAATTCAGATGAAGGGTTCTAGTGGAACTTGAAGAACGTAAGATACGTACCGAAGCTAAAGAGGAATCTTGTTTCGGTGAAACAACTTGGAACAGAAGGCTATGTTTCGACATTCACAGGGGATTCATGGAGAATCTCCAACGGTACGATGGTAGTTACCCGAGGTAACAAATTAGGGACTCTACCTCACCTCACATGCGAGTAACACCCACGCAATTACAGTTGGCAAAAAGAGTACAGATCTGTGGCACAACAAGCTAGGGCACATGAGTGAGAAGGGGATGAAGATCTTACATTCATAGGAAAAACTAACTGGGATCGACTCCGTAGAAGTCAGGGTTTGTGAAGACTGCATCTTTGAAAAGCAGAAGAGGGTTAGTTTTCAGAAGGGTGAAAGGTCACCTAAGGCTCAGAATCTAGAGTTGATTCATACAGATGTATGGGGTCCAACCAGTGTGTCTTCTTTTGGCGGTTCGAGATACTATGTCACTTTCATCGACGATCACTCGAGGAAGGTGTGAGTTTACTTCATGAAGCACAAGTAAGAGGTGTTCGGAGTCTTCAAGAAGTGGAAGACCATGGTGGAGAACAAGACAGATCTGAAGGTGAAGTATCTGAGATCAGACAATAGTGAAGAATACGAGTTGGAGGAGTTCAAGAGATTCTGTGCTACGAATGATATTCGCTTAGAGAAGACTACTCCAGGGACGCCGCAGCAGAACAACATTGTGGAGAGGATGAATAGGACCTTGACAGAGCGTGTCAGGAGCATGCGATTATATGCAGGTTTACCTAAGATATTTTGGGCGGATACGATCACTGTTTTAAAAAAACCTCCGTCTAGTCCGCTTAGGCGTACGCCTAGACCTAGGCGGTACCTAGACCGCCTAACTAGCGCCTAGCGCCTAGACGATATTTAGGCTGCCCATCTAGATTTTACAAGCGTTTAGGGGAGCATTGTCTGCTTACAAAAATTACACCTTGTAGGCCTTGATTGTGATTTTATGTGCCGTAGCCTACACGTCCTCCAAACTCCATTAACCTCCAAATATGAACATCTCCACTGCCTCCTCCGACCTTCAGCAAAACCTCATCGACCACCACTTAAATGAAGAAAGAAAAAAAACGCCCAGAAACCGCTTAGGCGCCCGCCTAGGCGACTAAGCACTGGACGCCAAGTCCGACGCCTAGAAACGCTCAACGTTTAATGTAACATTGGATACGATGCATACGACGGCTTACCTTATTAATCATGGGCCATCAGTTCCATTGGATTTTGGGATTTCAGAGGAGGTTTGGAGTGAAAAGAAGATAAATCTCTCACACTTACGGGTATTTGGTTACGTGGCTTATGTTCATATCAGTAACCATGACAGGGACAAGCTAGAGACTAAGTCACAGAAGTGCACATTCATTGGATACGGCATTGATGAGTTTGGGTATCGTCTTTGGGATGAGAAGAACAGGAAGATCATCAGGAGCCGAGACGTCATATTCAATGAAGAGGTGATGTACAAAGACAGGAAAAATACCAAGGATAGCCAAAGTAGTGAGAGAAGTACTTCGGATGCAGATGGATCTGAGTACATGGATTTAGAGAAAATTTCAGATAGGGGTGATGATGTTTGTTCTGACCGAAGAACGGATGAGACTCCAGGTGCAGAAGCAACTACCCAGGACGTGGAGCTTAGAAGGTCATCCAAGGTACCCAAACCGAATCCTAGATATCTTTCATCTCTTGATTACTTATTGTTAACAGATAGCGATGAATCGGAGTGCTATGAGGAGGCTATGCAAGTGAATGAATCTCAATAGTGAGAGCATGTGATGCAAGAGGAGATGGATTCTCTACTCACTAATAAGACATGGGAATTAGCCCAGCTACTTGCACAAAAAAAGACCTTGCATAATAAATGGATCTACCGGGTCAAGCAAGAGCGTGATGGAAGCAAGAGGTTTAATGCCAGATTAGTTGTAAAGGGGTTCTAGCAGCGGGAAGGAGTGGACTACACGGAGATATTTTCCTCTGTTATAAAGCTCATAACCATCAGGGTGGTGTTGAGCTTGGTGACTGCAGAAGACCTCTTCCTTGAGCAGTTGATGTGAAGACTGTCTTTCTTCATGGTGACTTGGATGAAGAAATCTACATGAAACAACATGTTGACTTTCATTGAAGAAGAAAAATAAGAGATGGTGTGCAAGCTCAAGAAGAGCTTATATGGTTTGAAACAGACTCCGAGACAATGGTACAAAAAGTTTGATAACTTCATGCAAAACAATGACTACAGAAGATGCAATTCGGATCATTGCTGTTACTTCAAGAGGTTCGAGTCTAGTTTTATTATATTATTAGTACATGTTGATGACATGTTAGTAGCAGGACCGTGTTTAAAGGAGATAAACAGTTTGAAGAAGCAGCTAGCAAAGAAGTTTGCAATAAAGGATCTGGGTGCAGCGAAGCAGATTCTAGGGATACGAATCAGTAGGGATGAAGCTGAAGGGACATTGAGTTTGAACCAAGCTGAATATATCGAGAAGGTACTTCAGAGGTTCAATATGCAGAATGCTAAGGTTGTTAGCACGCCCCTTGGAAGTCAGTTCAATTATCTGAGGAGTAATCACCTAAGATAGATACAGATAGAGAGCATATGAGCAAGGTGTCATATTCTTCGGCCATTGGGAGTCTCATGTACGCGATGGTTTGTACGAGGTCGAACATTGCCCATGTAGTGGGAGTTGTGAGCAGGTTTGCAAGCAATCCAGGGAAGCAACATTGGGAGGCCGTGAAGTGAATATTGCGGTACTTGAGAGGGACAACGGACAAACCACTATGTTTCAGGAGGAAGGAGTTGGTGCTACAGGGATACGTAGATGCAGATTTCGCCAATGATCATGATACGAGACGAAGCACCACGGGGTACGTTTATACCTTAGAGTCGACAACAGTGAGCTGTGTCTCACGTCTGCAGAAGATTGTGACTTTATCTACAACCGAGGCTGAGTATGTCGCGGTGACTGAAGCAAGTAGGGAAATGATCTTGGTTGAACGGGTGTTTGGAAGAGTTGGATCTGAAGCAAGGAAGAAGAGTTCTATATTGTGATAGCCAGAGCGCTATACATCTTGTCAAGAATCCAGTATATCATGCCAGAACGAAGCACATCGACGTACAATACAATTTCATACGCTCGATGATTGAAGACGGAAAGTTACACTTAATGAAGATTTTGGGGAATCAAAATTCGGCGGACATGTTGACGAATGCAGTCACCATTGAGAAACTGGAGTTGTGCACAACTTCAGTTGGCCTTCATGAGTAGAAGATGAAGGCGGAGCCACACTAGGAGGATCGACGAGACCGCCGGGATGTTGATGATTGAAGAAAGGACTTTCCGGGGAGGAGAAGATACTTGCGAAGAAAAGAAGAGTTCGAGTGAACTCACTGATGGCGCTTTGGTCTCCAAGTGGGAGATTGTTAGTCTAAGTGTAGAACCAAAGCTGAAGCCGAAGCTGGAATCAGTAAGTTGAAGCAAAACGAAGGAAACAGAAAACTGCAGTACGGTCGACCGCGGTGGTCTCGGTGGTCAACCGCGGTGGTCTCGGCGGTCGATCGCGAACGTGCACGAGACAGGATAAAGTCTCTGGACTTTTT
Organism: Asparagus kiusianus; assembly: GCA_022839385.1. Taxonomy (NCBI): domain Eukaryota; kingdom Viridiplantae; phylum Streptophyta; class Magnoliopsida; order Asparagales; family Asparagaceae; genus Asparagus; species Asparagus kiusianus. The sequence continues at coordinate 11,584 of BQKN01031520.1, forward strand.
CGGTCGACCTCGGCGGTTGGTGCTGTCAACCGCACCTGGACCCTGGAGCTATGTAAGTCTCTGGACTTTTTTTGGTCGACCGCGACAGAAGGTCCGATCGATCGCGAAAACCCTGTAAGCGCAGTCTGGGTTCTGTCGTTTATCCGGTCGATCGCGACTGGTTCGTCGGTCGACCGCGAGTCGAGCTGATAGTTTCCTAAACTGTTTTGGATTCTGTTTTGATTCAGATTGATATAAATACCCAAACGTTTTTTAGGGTTTATTAGACCATCAAAAATTATCTGAAAGTGAGTTTTGAGAGAGAGGATCTCAGAGAGATTAAACCCTAGTTTGAGTGCTTGTATTCCTTTTTTAATTAATCAAACAATTGTGTGGTGTGGCTCCCGATGACGTAGGCACGTTGCCGAACCTCGTTAAATCTGTGTGTTCGTCTCTTTTACTATTCCTGCAAGTTTTGATCTTTATTTATGGTGAATTTCTTTCTTGCTCAACTTTCTAACAAGGTCCGAAAGGGTAGGTTCGATTTGACTGTTTCGAATCCCCAACACTTCACAGGGGTTAGAAAATTTTAGAACCATGGACAACATGAGGGTAGTTGAAATGATAATTTTGTCATTAGCAATAAGGAAGACAGGCCAAGAAATAAGTTCGTTCTTAAGAAGTTTGAGGTGGATTCAACTGAAAGGATAAGTGATAACAAATTAAGATGGTTTTAAAAATGAACAATAGACAGTGATAACCCAATTTCATCTGCTAGGACAGTACTGTAAAATCCAATAGGACCAGGTGTACACCAAAACTGGACAATGAAAGTTAAAAAAAACATGGTTACTAGCTATCTACAAAGAAGAGACCTTATTAAAAAAGAATGGACAAGAGCACCATAAAAGACCAATATATTTGGTAGGATTTGTTATAAATATAGTCATAGCCATATGTTTTCATAGCATTAAATATAATGAAATTAAAGCATGCGACAAAAAGAACCTCAAAGCCTTCCGCTGTAAAAGTGCGGTTGCGCTTTTCTCTGTGATAGAATATGCCATAGTAGATGCTGGTTCTAGGGGAAAAAAACTCTTGAGTTGCTCTCAGAACCTCTTGCTGGATCAGCTTCTTTCGACGCTGCAGAATTCTGAACTTTTCTTTTTGACTTTGTCATACTACAGCATAATCAAATTCCGAGGTTAGGAGAGTCCTCAACCTCTCAGTCACTGGAAGTGTTAGTAAATTAGAAAGTATAAGTCGAGGAGCGAGGAAAGACAAGACATTGTACTTTGAAATCCCATAATGATCTCCTGACTGGAGGAAGTAGCCATAATACCTGCATCTATGCACCATTGAAGCCCTATAGTGATCTCGTAGTTCTGTCTTAAGAGCTCGAGCCAGGAAGCACATGAAGGAAAGGTAGAAAGATATAGAGGCATACTGATTGGATATAGAACATAGAAATATTCTGGGAAACGTTGGTTCCGAGGTATGTGAGGATTTGTTGTGGAATGTGGATTATTCCTAAATACACACATGTAAAAAATCAAGCATCCTAGACAGAATTTTCCGTCTAGGATAGCTAGATTTCCGTCTATGATAGTTATTCTAGACGGAATTCCGTCTAGGATATTAGTCTAGTTTGTTGCCGTTGAGAATACAACATTCTAAACGGAAATTCCGTCTAGAATACTATCCTAGACGGAAATGCATCCTAGACGGGACAAAATACCGTCTAGAATATTTCTAAACGGAAAAAAATCGTCTAAGATAATCCTAGGCGGAAATTCCGTCTAGAATAGTATCCTAAACGGTTTTTCCGTCTAGGATACATGTAAAAGAATTTTCTAGTATCCTAGACGAAATTTTCCGCCTAGGATAGTATCTATAGTTTTTTTTTTTGCAGATCATACTTCGCATGGCATATAATATCACATGTACACAATATAGCACAACACCAAACCATATTCATATCCAATTATATTCCACACAATCTAATTATATTCCACTATCAAATTCAATTATATTCAAATAATACATTCACCAAAATACTAGAGCGATACATAAATTGTTGACATATAAATTGTTGACATAGATAATAACTAATTTTCTATTTATATGTTTATTTACAATCGAAACCGCAAGAGTCAAGAACTTTCAATGCTTCAGAAATGTACAATCAATTGACCTTCAGAACTTGCAGAAAACTGACCTTCAGAACTTGCGGCAAGAGAAGCAAGCATTCCTTTAAGCATTTCTGGAGGTAGAAATCATGGAACTGGATGACCTGTATTATAGAGTTAAAAGAAATGTACAATCAATTAACCGCACACATATCTTTATATCAAGTAGCACACAAATGCAAACAATATGTGGTTGCGCAAAGGAATCTCAAAAGAAAGAACAACATCTATGCTTTTGACAGCTTGAAGCCTATCATGCATCAAATGCCAATTTGGTTCGAGAACCTGAATGTGATAGATAAAGAATATTAAAAGATTCCAATAGAATTGGTGCATATGCTACGTAAGAATAACAAGAGAAAAAATGATCACCTCAAAGGTTAAGTAATGCAAAAGGCTGTTAATAAATTTCAGCATGCAACGACAGAGAATGGAAGATCGCGAAATGGGAGTGCCCATACTGTGGATGGTACGGAATCCCTGCAACATAATTTCCCACAAAGACATAAAGACAGAAATACTATTCATATGGTAGAATGATATAAACAAAAAAGAGTATCATACTTGATGTAATTGTCATGCCACACAAAGTTGGCGATTGACATGCTTACAATGGAACACAAACCGAAAAATCAATGATATTTCGTTAAGGCCTTTCTTGAAATAATTAGTGACAGTGGCCATTAAACCTGACATTTGATTATTCTGCTTTAGTTTAGAATCTGAAGAACAATATTTAGTGCTGCAAGAATAAAGAAAACTACCTTGTAACTCAAGGAGAATGTTTCCAAGCCAGTAATGCTAACTGGATCCAGCTGGTCGGCACCTTCAAAAACTAGATTTGCATAATTTGAAGGATAAGAACTTTCCAAATCTTTCAGAGTGGTCAGTTTCTTGAGCAAATAAACTCTTTCCTGTAGGGATGAAAAAGTGGCATTGACTGCAAAAAATATGTTCAGCAAAGAGTTATTACATTACAAATATAATACTTCAAAATCTCCTGTAAAAAACACAACTAGCATTGACTGATTATTTTAACAGTATCAGCTTACATTTATAACACCAATATATAAATTTAAAAGAACAAGGTAAGTTACATAGAACTCTGAAACTGCAAAAAGCTATAACTAGAAAATGACAAAAGGATGAAGGAATAAAATATAGTGCAAAATTACAAATTTTCATCCTTTTATATGGCTTTTCCGTTCGTCACTCCAGGAAAGAAACATTATGTGTCACAAACAACTAATTAATTTGACGACAGATAGATATAAAAAAGAACATATATCTAAGTAAGATGCACTAGACAGTAATTTACCATACCTCTAACAAATAGAAAACCAAACAGAGCAATGCACGTGAAAAAGAAAAAAACAATACAAAGTATATTGTGAATCTCAGATTACCGAATAAGAAGAAAGTAAGATAATTAACTGATATTCTGCAGTGGCATTCTAAAACTGGAAACCAACAATTTCAATCAATCATATTGGCAGGAACCAGGAGATAGTTTGGACCTACAAAAACAACAGCAGCTGAAACAAGTACTTACTTTGAACATTCGTCATATATACCTAGCCAATCTCTTGTGGGACCTCCAAGCGTTTCACTTCCCTGAAAGTACTCGGCTACCAGTTTCAAATTTTCTAGAAAAAG
>BQKN01031521.1:0-18321 GCA_022839385.1 Asparagus kiusianus
TCTTAAGATGTGGCAAAACTTTTATTGGTGTAAACAAGCACGCTATTTTCATTTATATACTATCATGATTAATTAAGTGTCAAAGTCAAGAGCATTGTTGAGCACTAGAGCTAGCCACTTACCTTTGCTGGCTAGCCTAATGAATTTAACCCATGAATCCTAGCGAATAGATGTAGTCAAGTATCTTAAATTCGTTTAAATTCCGCTGATGGAAAACTAAGTATCACAAACAAGAAACATTAGAAATACACTACTGGTTACATTAAGAGAAGAATGACTCTTCAATCAGGATATTAATCGGCAAACCATGTAATCCAAGGATAGTCACTCCTCTCATGTACCATTAATAAAATTCTCATATGACTAAAGCACTTGCAACTCACTTTTGTGCCAAAATAAAATCTGACTGACCGTAGCGTACAACTATTTTGTGATCTCCTTCATTTTAGCCTCCTCTAACAACCCCAATCACGTACACTCAAGGTCGATAGACATGCTCATGTGCAATTGGGGGGTTAATGGGTTATGTGATAAATTATGTCAGTTTAGCAGTCAGTGTACATTTTAATGAACATGAGGCTCATTTTTGAATTGGGGTTGAGGTTGGAGTCGATTTATGTCGGAGATTAGTATTTAAATTATTGAGTTTGAGTCTCTAAAATCCTTTATTTCAGTCCAAACCCAATAAGTCAATAAAGGACACATCCACTGATACAGGGAATTGGAATCCATTTACGCTGGAGATTTAGTATTTATGTGGGAGATATCGTGTTTTGTGTTAAAATCATTTGTTTCTGTCCAAACTGAATAAGCCAATGAAGAACACGTCCCCTGATTTGGGCCAATATGTGTATTTGCCAAGATCTCAATATTGGCAGATATAACGTCGAAATGCAACAGCCATTTATCTCCCATATACTTATGGAGATCCTCAAAATGATATACCAACCAAAATCCTGACTGCAGCAGTCGATATTTAAAACAACTTATAATTACCCCACCCAAAGTTTGTCCATTGTTGGGACACTCATAATACAAAATCCTTCACTACCTAAATTGTCAAAGGGATATAAGGGACAAAACTTTTAATTAGTCTTGCAAGCTCCTAGAAAAATTGGCAGTCAGACACCTATCAAGTTGCAAAATTTTTGTAAGTTCTATTTATTCAAGACATATACAGAGAGAGGAGCCACGCAAAAGCTGTGAGGTGAGGCTGTAGACTTGCAACAGGTCAATGGAAGTAGTGATCTATTCAACATAGTTCACCCTAAAGTGAATAGGGCTAGCGGAGAAAACATTGGGTTTGCCACCCCCAATTATGTCTATCTAGCCTGTAGATTGATGTTCATTAGTGGAATAAGTCTTTGTGTTAATGCTCGGTTTCACTTGTTTCCTTGTCATGTCTAGTTAAACCTTTTTAAAAGAATATCATCACGTTGAACACTCCCTCTTGTTGAACTAATCAGTGTGTAGCAACCTAAACAACCCAAGAGCCATAGTATGATATCCTAGGTGGAAGGGAATCCTAAGAGTCAAAGTATAATAAGTGGGGTGGTATTCTAAGAGATGACTCTTTGTATTCTATGAAAGTAAATGTGTAGAGTATGAAGGGTCATGTATAAGTCTATATAAACCCATGAATGAAAAATAAATAAATAAAAAGCACCAAATTCTCTATCTTCTTCTACATCTCTCTCTCTAATTCTCTATCATACTAGCCTTAGCCAAAGTTTTCTTCACTACTCTGTTCAAAATTACAACATGGTATCAGAGCTTCTTTACGACAATTGAGTGTAAAGAAACCACACCTCTACAAAAACACCAACACTCACTACCAAAACTCTTCCAAATACCCTCCTCAAAATGACCGATACAACTGTCGATTCTCCAACTTCATCTCGGGTTCAAGTGGCTGACCAAATAGTCATCGAGTCCGACCCAAAACCTACCTCCGGCGAGATACGAACACCGATCTTCTCCGGGAAAACTACAACTTTTGGCGGATCAAGATGAGGACGATATTCAGAGCGCATGACCTTTGGAAGCTGGTGGAGAAAGGTTTCGAGGTGCCAGAAGACGAAGACTCTCTCACCCGGCGGAGCACATTAAAGCTCAACTACATGAGGGATGCCAAAGCCCTCGGGTTGATCCAAAATGCTGTCTCCGACTCCATCTTCCCCAAGATCTCCAACGAGGAGACAACAAAGATGGCGTGGGACATCCTCCAAGAAGAGTACCGTAGAAGTGAAAAAGTACGGACGATTAAGCTTCAAACTATTAGAAAAGAGTTTGAGCAAATCTCTATGAGAGTAGAAGAAAGACTCGATGATTTTCTTACTAGATTCACCAATGTTATAAATCAATTAAAAACATATGGTGAAGATGTAACAAATCAAAGAGTAGTTCAAAAAATTCTTATTTCTCTCTAGTAGATATGACCCCATTGTAAGTGTGATAGAAGAAACAAAAGATATGGAGAAGCTTTCATTACAAGAGGCAATCACATCCATCAAGGCGTTTGACCAAAAGCTTAAGAAGAGGAATGAAGCTTCTACCATGGAGAGAGCCTTCCAAAGCTTCAACATGAGCTCAAATCAATAACAGAGCCATAAGCAAAAGAAGAAGAAGAAAGGAGGCAAGCCCAATTTTGCTCCAAAGCCTCAACAACAACAACAAAATGGTAACTCCCAACAAGGTAGCAAATCTATATGTAGAACTTACGGCAAGTCTCATCAAGGAAAGTGCTGGTTCGAAGGGAAGCCCAAGTGCACCAACTGCTCCAGATTTGGGCATACCAAAGAGCAGTGCAAGACTCAAGGAAATCAAAACCAAATCTGCCGGCAAGTCTTTGCAAACCAAGAAGAGGACGGCGAAGGTAATGTTTTCTTTGCTTGTCATGGAGGAAAAGATAGTGATGGTAGTCTTTGCTATATTAACAGTGGCTGTAGTAACCACATGACCGTGAACCGGTCACTATTGATAGACTTGGACACATCCTATCTTAGTAGTGTTAAGATGGAAAATGAGAATATTATAAAATCTGAAGGAAAGGGTATCTTGACTGTAAATACAAAGAAAGAAAAAAGATACATCAAGGATGTAATGCTTGTACCGGGTCTAGAGAAAAATCTGTTAAGTGTAGGTCAAATGCTCCTTAACAGTTATTTTCTAGTTTTTGGTGATCAAACAGTGAAGATCTATGATGATAGGAGTTTTAACAACTTGGTGGTCAAAGTCAAGATGTAACCCAACAGAAGTTTTCCTCTCTCACTACACTACTTGAACACTCAAGCTCTTAAGGTCGAAGAGGTGAACTCCTCCTGGTTATGGCACAAGAGGCTCGGGCATCTCAACTTCCAAAGCCTTGAGACTCTTCAAAGCAGAGAAATGGTGTATGACCTCCCAACCATTGAAGGAGTTGAAGGTGTCTGCTCCAGTTGCATAAAAGGCAAGCAGCACCGAGGCGAGTTCCCAAAGGAAGGAGCATGGAGGGCAACAAACCCTTTGGAGTTGATCCATACGGACCTATATGGTCTAATAAAGACGGAGTCCCTGGCCGACAACAAATATTTTATCACTTTTATTAATGACTTTAGCAGGATGGCCTGGGTCTACTTTTTGAGGCTCAAATCAGAAGCTTTCACTGTCTTCTAAAAGTACAAAGCAATGATAGAAAGACAAACAAACCTGGAGATCAAGAAGATTCGAAGTGATCGAGGTGGAGAGTACACTTCAGCAGAGTTCGAGGACTACTTCAGCAACCTTGGTATCGAGAAGCAAACAACATGTCCATACACTCCTCAACAAAACAGAGTGGCAGAAAGGAAGAACCGGACTATCGTGGAGATGGCCAAGAGTCTCCTACATGAGAAGAACATTCCCTACAAGTTCTGGGGAGAAGCAGTCAACACCGCAGTGTATCTTCTCAACCGGTGTCCAACAAGAGCATTGAAGGACAAGACACTATTCGAAGCATTCTTAAGTAGAAAATCTTCCTTAAACCATCTTAAGGTTTTCGGTTGTGTTTGTTTTGCTCACATCCCAAACCAGTTGAGATCCAAACTGGAAGAGAACACAAGAATGTGTATCTTTATGGGATACGCAAGCCATACAAAGGGCTACAAGCTCTTCAACCTGAGGACTCAAAAAATCGTCATCTCACGGGATGTGATCTTTGACGAATCAACCAAGTAGAACTGGGATCTCAAGAAGGAGGAGCAGGTGCCCACAAACTTCATCTACATAGATTCAGAGACACCCAAGATCTAGATCTAGAGCCAGAAGTGCAAACTCCACAAAACAGTTCGAGTTCAACAAGCTCCGACTCAACCACACCAAGATCAAGTGCTAGCTCCTCAAGCACACCATCCAACTCTAGTCCCAGTTCTTTTTCCTCAGATAAAACTCCATTAAGATACGGAAATATTAATGATATTTACGCTTCATGTAATTTTTACATATTAGAGCCTGAGTCATTTGAAGAAGCCATCAAAGAAAAAGATTGGAAGAAAGCCATGCAGGAGGAGGTCTCTATGATAGAGAAAAATGGCATCCGAGAGCTGATAGAGAAACCTGAAGCTAAGCCAATCATCAGCGTCAAGTGGGTCTATAAGACTAAGCTGAATCTTGATGGGTCCATCAACAAGAAGAAGACACGGCTTGTAACGAAAGACTATTCACAAAAGCTCGGAGTGGACTTCAATGAAACCTTTGCCCCTGTCTCCAGACTAGAGACAATTCGTCTCTTGATTGCTCTAGCTGCTGACAAAGGATGGAAGGTATTCCAGCTCGATGTAAAGTCGACATTCCTCAATGGGGTGCTACAAGAAGAAGTCTACATCCATCAACCACAAGGGTTCAAAGTTGTAGGAGATGAGGATAAAGTCTACAAGCTCCACAAGACGCTCTACAGTCTCAAGCAAGCACCAAGGATGTGGTATGAAGATGTCAACTCCTACTTCACCCAACACTACTTCAAAAGGAGCCTTAGTGAAGCCACACTTTACATTCGAAAAGATGAGGTAGATATTCTCATTGTAGCTGTATATGTAGATGATATTATCTATACATGCAACAGTGAGAAGCTTATGTATGAGTTCAAGAAAGACATGATGGAGGTGTACGAGATGACAGACTTATACCTCCTTCACCACTTTCTTAGCATGGGGATCCAACAGGACGAAGATGATATCATCATTCATCAGCAGGTCTATGCACAGTCAACCTTGAAGAAGTTCGACATGGCAGACTACAAGCCCGTCTCTACCCCACTGGTGGTCAGTGATAAACTCAAGAAGAGAGACGGTACCGAAGGAGAAAACCTCAACCTCTACAGAAGTATCATAGAGTGTCACACCCCGAAACTGCAGCGGAAATTCATAAAATACGGGGTGCGCGACCGCAGCGACCCGTGCACGAGACGAGTCGTATACACGGGTCAAGCCTGACACTTCATATCATATAGTTTATTCAAAATGTTCATAAACCTGCTGATGATAGAAGTCAGAGCAACTATATATATGATCGGTACTTATAGCCCACAAGCTCACCGTTATAAATATTTTTACAAAATAAAACAAATTGTACTGAAGGTAACATAAAAAAGAAGAGGCTCTCCATATAACGCCTCTCAACCAAAAGCCATAACCAAAAGTTCGGCTAGTATGAAGCTACGTCAGATTTGAAAAAAATTAAAAATAACGGGGTAAGCTAACGCTCAGTGAGAACATTTTCCACTAGAGTTCCTAGATAACTAACAAATTTTATCAATACAGAAGGGCCAATACAGAGGGGCCAAATAAATGTGCATTCACCATATGGCAGTTAGAAACAATCCATAGTGGACTATTTGAGGGTTTGAAAATATCGAGATCACATGTCAAATGAGTAATATTTTGCATATCAGAATTTATAGATATTTTCAAATGAAGTTGACAAGGTAAAGCTCCTCATTTCAGTTAAAATAATTTACGAATATTTACTTTTTTTTATCAGTTACTAAGTCACGAAAAATCTTTTAATCCGTTAAACTATTGAAATACGTTCCAAATACTTCATCAAAAACTTTCAGATAAAACAATGCCCACAATTGTTTGAAAATTGCATGAGAGCCAAAATCATTTTTTATATTTTACATAAAAAATCAAATTTTCTTTTCATATATTGTACGAGACTAACATCGTATTATAGGATAGAGTACAACAGAAATAGGTCAAATCTTTATATATATGAAAATGACATATTATTTATTTTTCGATCACAAGAGAAATCAAATATAATACTCATGTAATTTTATATTATAAAATACTAGTGAGAAATAAACTCACCTCTAGTGGACACAACTATCCCAAAAGATTAGTTCCCTTGATATCAACCAAATCCTATAATATAAGATGTAAGACTAATTATTAATTCAGGACAAACATATATTATAAGGTAAATCAATTCATAATCTAGAGCCTAATAAATTCAGATATAATTAATAATGATTAAATTCTACAGTACATATGAGCTTATTATTAACTTTAGCAATTTATCAAAATTTTATAACTCTTATATACTAGCTTCTGGACTTCCTAATAATTTATAATAATACAGGGGTTATAAGGAATTTATCAAGTCTAAAAGTTGTCTTTTATTTTTTAGATTGGACTTGTTTTCAACTGAACAAAAGACAAGGACCTAATAGATATTTTCCAGTCCTTTTTCAACCATCACTTATATTACTATAAGGTATGTTTCGAAATTTTTCATGGTTCAGAGGCTTAAAACAATTTTCCTTTCTTTATATTACTTTACTTGATCATCTTCCTCCCCCTCCCTTCTTCGTTTCTTTTTTTTTCTCTTCTCTCTTTTTTTTGTTCGTTTTTTTTCTGATGGTATTAGGGCATCTCTCTCTTTCTCTCGCCCGTCTCTCTCTCTAACTCTCTCGCCACGGTGGTAGGACGACGATGAGGAGCCGCCGACGACAAGGAGAGGCCGCTGACAAGAAACCCAACAGATCTAGGTTAGTTTGTTTTTTTTCAGTTTGTTTCATGCATCCTAAACACAAGAAAAAAAATCCTTTGCAAACCCTAGATTTTTAGGTTCATATTCATAACAACTTAACTCCCTTACTCATTCTAATTTGATTCAATTTAATAAGATTTACTATGAAATTGAAAGGAGATTATACCTTGGGATCTTAATTTTTTGCTGTGATTTTCTTTTCTCCCTTTTTTTTTTGTGCGTTTTCTTTGATATTTTTTTCTGTTTCATTCCTCCATATCCTAAGTTCTCGGCTTAAAAGAGAAGGTGAGAGACAGAGGCTAATGGGTTAAGAACTGCTAGGGATCGTAGGGATGAGTTTCCATGGATTAATAGAAATGAAACACCTCATCTTGACCGTCCCCAGCTTCCAATAGAAGGAGGCCACGACTCTCCAAAAGGATTAAAATTGGGACAATTGGGTAGGTGATTTATTTATTTATTTATATATTTTATTATTTTTTATATATATGTATTTTATTTTATTTTATTATCTGGGCTATTACACTCTCCCCACCTAATAAAAAGTTTCGTCCTCGAAACTTAACATACCTATATCTCGAAAGAGTTCTGGATATCTTTCTCATATAGAATCTTCCATCTCCCAGGTGGCTTCTCTTTCAGAGTGATTCTTCCATTGAACTTTCACATATTTGATTATTCGACGCCTAAGCACCTGTTCCTTATAATCAACAATACGTTATGGTCTTTCCCCATAGGTCAAGTCTGGCTTAAGCTCCACTGGAGACAACTCAATGATCGCATTTGGATCTCGGATGAACTTTCAAAGCATGGATATATGAAATACATCATGTACTCCAGACATGGATGGTGGTAAGGCTAATCTGTACGTCACTGGACCAACGCGTTCCAGAATTTCAAAAGGACTAATAAATCTTGGGCTTAACTTCCCTCAGATTCTAAATCTTTTCACTCCTCGGGTAGGCGAAACCTTCAAGAAAACATGATCGCTTACTTGAAATTCTAATTTTCTTCTTCTTTGATTAGCATAATTCTTTTGACGACTTTGTGCAGTGCGAAGACATTCCCGAACTAATTGAATTTTATCAATTGCTTGCTGTACCAATTCTGGTCCAAGAATTTCTCTTTCTCCAACATCATCCCAATGAACAGGAGATCTACACTTCCTTCCGTAAAGAAGTTCATATGGTGCCATCCGAATGCTAATTTTGTAGCTGTTATTGTATGCAAATATGGCCAAAGGTAGATAATCTTCTCACGATCCTTTCATTTCTAGTACACAATATCTTAACATATCTTCCAGTGTTTGAATTGTCTGTTCTGATTGACCATCTGTCTGTGGATGGTAAGCTGAGCTGAAATTTAGTTTAGTCCGTAGAGCTCTACGCATACTTTTCCAATATTCTGATGTGAACCGAGGATCTCGGTCAGAAACTATTGATATTGGTACACCATGCAACCTTACTATCTCATTAACGTACATTTTAGTTAGCTTTTCTAATGAAAATTTCATATTGATAGGTAAAAAGTATGCTGTCAATCGGTTCATAATTACCCATATTGCATCATTCTTTCTCAAAGATTTTGGAAGGATAGTGACGAAATCCATGGTGATCTTTTCCCATTTTGACATTGGTATGTCCAAGTTATGTACTAATCCAGCTGGTCTTTGGTGCTTAGCCTTTACTTGTTGGCAAGTGAAACATTCTGTAACATAGGTGGAAATTTCATTCTTCATATTATTCCACCATCTTTCAGGTCTTTATACATTTTTGTTGATCCATGATACATAGTATACAAAGAGTGATGTGCTTCCTTTAGAATCTTTTTCTTTATCTCTGGTATGTTAGGCACACAAACTCTAGTTCCAAACCTCAATGATCCATCTTTATATATCTTAAATTCTCTTCGAGTGCCTCCACATCTTTTTTTATCTTCAACAGTTGAGCATCATTCTGTTGGTTTGCTTTAATTTCATCTAGCAAAGAAGGTTGTATTATCATATTTGCTAATTTGACTCCAATTTGGTTGACTCTAATTTCAATTCCAGTACGATCCAAGTCCTCTAATATTTTTCTTTAAGAAATAATTAGGCAAGCTAAAGTACATGAAATTCTTGCGGCTTAAGGCATCAGTAACAACATTTGTCTTACCAGGGTGATAATTGATGGTCATATCATAATCTTTTAGAAGCTCCAACCATCTTCTTTGTCGTAGATTCAACTCCTTCTAGGTAAATATATATTTCAAACTCTTGTGGTCAGTATATATTTCACAGTGTACTTCATATAAATAATGTCTCCAAATTTTTAGAGCAAACACTACTGTCGCTAACTCAAGATCATAAGTGAGATAGTTTTATTCATAAGGCTTTAACTGCCTTGAAACATATGTTATGACTTTTCCATTTTGCATAAGTACACATCCCAATCCTCTTCTAGAGGCATCACTGTAGATAGCAAAGCCTGTCTCTCCATTGGGTAATGCAAGTATTGGAGCAGGCATTAATCGATTTTTTTTAACTCTTGGAAGCTTTTCTCACATTCTTCTGATCAAATAAATTTAACTCCTTTCTGAGTAAGACGAGTTAGAGGCAAAGCAATACAGGAGAATCCTTTCACAAATTTTCCATAGTAGCCAGCCATACCAAGAAAGCTACGGATCTCCATCATAGTAGTCGGTCTGTTCCATTTACCAATAACTTTTACTTTTTAGGGTCCACAAGAATCCCTTCCTTAGAGATGACATGCCCAAGAAATGCTATTTCCTCCAACCAGAATTCACATTTCTTAAGCTTCGCATATAGTTGTTCTCTCTCTAATGTGTGCAACACCCGTCTCAAGTGTTCTTCATGTTCTTCCTTGTTGAGTATATCAGAATATCGTCAATAAATACCACAACAAACCGATCCAAGAAAGGTTTAAATACCCTGTTCATATCCATAAATGTTGCAGGTGTATTTGTAAGCCCGAATGGTAAAACTAAAAATTCATAATGACTATAGCGGGTTCGAAATACAGTTTTTGGCACATCTTCTGGCTTGATTTTTAATTGATAGTAACCAGAACAGAGATTAATTTTGGAAAATACTTGAGCTCCTTGCAGCTGATCAAATAAATCATCAATTCTTGGTAATTGGTACTTGTTCCGAATGGTTACCTTATTTAACTCACGGAAGTCAATACACAATCTCATACTTCCATCTTTCTTCTTCACAAATAACACTGGTGCACCCCAGGGTGACACACTAGGCCGAATAAAGCCTTTATCTAAAAGTTCTTGCAGTTGTATCTTGAGTTCTCTCAATTCAGCAGGTACCATTCGATAAGGAGCCTTAGAAATGGGACTCGTACCAGGTACTAGGTCAATTAAAAATTCAACCTCTCTATCTGGGGGCATTCCTGAAAGTTTATCTGGAAATACCTCTGAAAATTCTCGGACAATTGGTATTTCTTCCAAACTTGGTTTTCCATCATCAACCATCTCAACTAAAGCCAAATAACCCATACATCCACTCCTTAGCGCTTGACGTGTTTTAAGGGCTGAGGTGATTTTTAAGGGTTCTTGAGACTTACCGTCCTCGAAATAAAATTTGGGTTGGTCAGGAAATTTGAATACTATTTTCTTTTCTTGACATAAAATAGAAGCATGATTTAAGGATAACCAATCCATCCCCAATATGATCTCGAAATCATGCATTTCTAGCATCATTAATTCTACGGGGAGTTCCTTATCGAGAATATAAATTTTACCCCTATAACATTGATTTGATTCTAATACGCTACCCTCAGGTGTACTAACAAGCAATTCTTGTTATAGGGTATCACATGGTAATTTGTTTCTCTTAACAAATTGTGCAGTAATAAAGGAATGTGACGCACCAGAATCAAATAGTACTCGAGCATGAACCGACGCAAAAGTTAGCGTACCTGTCACCACATCTTTGTTTGCTTCTGTTTCCTTCTCAATTAGAGAATAAACTCGGGCCTTGGCTTGAGGATGCTTGTTCTCACCATTGGACTGGCCAGGCTGGAAGGTATTTTGAGATGATTGTTGTAGGGGACAATTTGCTACTTTGTGATCTTTTTGATCACATCTCAAACAAGCTCCAGTATTTCTCCAACAGTTTTTCGCTTCATGCCTCATTTTATGACAAGCATCATATCTCAAAGTTTTCTGGTTAGGAATTTTCTCTTCTCTGTGTCTAAAATTCTGCTTTTTTATTTCTCTAATTTTTATTTCTTCCACCGCGATTATCTTGTCAGAACCGCTTCTTTGGGTAGGAGCTGCTCGCCTCATTCTTTGTTTTTGTATCAATTTTATTTTTCTCAATTAACAAGGTCTTTTTTAATACTTCTCCATATGTAGGGAGTTCAAATGCACTGACCGCCTTCCGAATGTTCAGTCGAAGCCATTCTTCGAAGCGACGTACTCTATCATCCTCCTTACCTAACAAGTGAGTGGCAAATTTTGATAAATAAGTGAACTCTTCTTCATATTCAGCTACTGTCTTGTCACCTTGCTCCAATTTTCGAAACTCTTGTTCTTTTTGTTTGCGAACAGTTGAAGGAAAATACTTTTCATAAAAGTTTTTTTAAACTCCTCCCATGATATCTTGTATGTTTTCTCACCTAATGTTCTGACCTGCATTTGCCACCACCCGTAAGCGCGGTCTTTTAACATGTACACCGCATAATCAACCTTTTTCTCTTCAGGGAATCTCATGTATGTGAAGATCTTTTCCATTTCTGTGATCCAATGCTCAACAATTATAGGATCAGTTGTTCCCTTAAAACTGGGTGGAGATAGTTTCTTGAATTCTCCCATGCCACTTCTTAATTTTGAGTGCTCCTCGTTTTGACCATTCGTCCGATTACGATCGATTTGATCTTGTTGTCTGGTGACTACAGATTTCACCGCTTGTAGCAGATCCATCAATGCATTGTTGTCTATTGAGTTTCCTGAGGTGGATGCACGCGCAATTCTAAATCTTATCATTTCACCTATCGTCTGATTTAGATCCCTATCTCCGTCAGGAGGGGTTTGCTCATTACCTGAAGCCATATCTTCCTATAAATAATAAAATGCATATATACAATTTAAGCAATTATGAATTCAATCATTACTCAATATTATAACACAAATCGGTATTTACAAACCAAAATTATATTATTAATATTTAACTTTTTAGTTCATACACATATCTGAGTATATGAGTTTACATATATATATACATATTTTCTACCAAAATGTCCTACATATACCAAAAGAGTGACTACGAAAACCCATATACTGATATTATAAAATTATCCTAACAGTTATACTCTATTTCCTCAAAGAAGAGGAGTTGCTGGAGCTAGACTCCTCTGTCGGCTTAGTCTCTTCTGTGTCCTGGCTATGGTCGGAGTCTGACATGGGGTCAGGATCAATACCAGAAGTCCCCCATCCTTCAAGATCGAGGTCTGGACTAATCCCCAGGGTATCCGACTCACCCTTAGAGGGGGCAAGTCTTTGGTCATTACTAGAGACCTGGGCTACAAGGGACTCTATATCAGAGGGGTCGGATGAAATTATAATGATTTCTGAAGGTGATGAATCAACTGAAGTAACTTCTACTGCTATATCCTCATCCTCAGCATGATCAACCACAGACTCTAATGAATCAATCATAATAACTTCTACTGGCTCGACCTCCGATTAGTCCAGGGTCAGTTTCATCAGAAGTGTATCCCCAGTCTCTTAAGCTGGGTTCCCAGGAGCTATATATAGAAATCATAGAGCTGGACGGGGTAGATGATGGACTCGAAGATGAATTGGTTCCCGTCATCCTACAAAAAGGGGAACCATCCATCAACTCACTAAAGAAAAGGGACAAAGTGAAATAAAATAAATATCTAAGCACTCCTTAACAAACCTAAAGGCTTTACTATAAAATATTTATATGCATACATGTATATACATATGTATACATGCATATATATCACATAGTTGATCCATACACTAACACTCATCTAGCGCATATACACTATGTTAACGTGCCCTACAAGGCTTCTACCGTCGAAACTAGGCTCTGATACCATCTTACTGTCACGCCCCGAAACTACAGCGAAAATTTATAAAATATAGGGTGCGCGACAGCAGCGACCCGTACACGAGACAAGTCTTATACACGGGTCAAGCCTGACACTTCATATCACATAGTTTATTCAAAATATTCATAAACCTGCTGATGATAGAAGTCAGAGCAACTATATATATGATCGGTATTTACAGCCCACAAGCTCACCGTTATAAGCATTTTTACAAATCAAAACAAATTGTGCTGAAGGTAACATCAAAAAGAAGATGCTCTCCATATAACGCCTCTCAGCCAAAAGCCCTAACCAAAAGTTCGGCTAGTATGAAGCTACGTCGGATCTGAAAAAATTTAAAAACAACGGGGTGAGCTAGCGCTCAGTGAGAACATTTCCCACTAGAGTTCCTAGATAACTAACAAAATAGAAATAAGAATAATTCTAAAAAAAACGAATTATAAGTTTTGCATGAGAAATTCAAAGATAGCAAAATACGATTCAAATATCGTAATATTGTCGTCTTCAAGACAGAATAAAATAATTATATTTTTTTCTTATGTGCAACTGAATATACTGTGAAGTTTTCTTGGAATTAAACATTTTTTTTTGAATCAAGGTAAACATTAAGAAGGAAAAGAACCACTAATTTGTACAAAACCAGAGAATTATTGTTTTCTTAATTTCACAGTCAATTATCAGAATCTTAATTCTGGATGAGTTATTCATGAATGTAAAAGTCACCTCATAGGTCACACTAAGGCTACGAATTATAGCCCAGTAGCAAAGGAATGCGTAAAACGCATCACATAACAGATAATTCTCGGGAATCGAATGTATCTAACACTGCCATAGGTTATTAGCCAAATACAGAGGGGCCAGAATAAATTTTGTCGATACAGAAGGGCCAATACAGAGGGGCCAAATAAAGATGCATTCACCATATGGCAGGCAGAAACAATCCATAGTGGACTATTTGAGGGTTTGAAAATATCGAGATCACATGTCAAATGAGTAATATTTTGCATATCAGAATTTACAGATATTTTCAAATGAAGTTGACAAGGTAAAGCTCCTCATTTCAGTTAAAACAATTTACGAATATTTACTTTTTCTTTTATCAGTTACTAAGTCACGAAAAATCTTTTAATCCGTTAAACTGTTGAAATACGTTCCAAATACTTCATCAAAAACTTTCAGATAAAACAATGCCCACAATTATTTGAAAATTACATGAGAACCAAATTCATTTTTTATATTTTACATAAAAAATCAAATTTGCTTTTTATATATTGTACGAGGTTAACATCGTATTATAGGATAGAGTACAACAGAAATAAGTCAAATATTTATATATATGAAAATGACATATTATTTATTTTTCGATCATAAGATAAATCAAATATAATACTCATGCAATTTTATATTATAAAATACTAGTGAGAAATAAACTCACCTCTAGTGGACATGACTATCCCAAAAGATTAGTTCCCTTGATATCAACCAGATCCTATAATATAAGATGTAAGACTAATTATTAATTCAGGACAAACATATATTATAAGGTAAATCAATTCATAATCTAGAGCCTAATAAATTCAGATATAATTAATAATGATTAAATTCTACAGTACATATGAGCTTATTATTAACTTTAGCAATTTATCAAAATTTTATAACTCTTATATACTAGCTTCTGGACTTCCTAATAATTTATAATAATACAGGGGTTATAGGGAATTTATCAAGTCTAAAAGTTATCTTTTATTTTTCAGATTGAACTTGTTTGCAACTGAACAAAAGACATGGGCCTAATAGATATTTTCCAGTCATTTTTCAACCATCACTTATATTACTATAAGGTTTGTTTCGAAATTTTTCATGGTTCAGGGGCTTAAAGCAATTTTTCTCTCTTTATATTACTTTACCTGATCATCTTCCTCCCCCTCCCTTCTTCGTTTCTTTTTTTGTTCGTTTTTTCCTGCTGGTATCAGGGCATCTCTCTTTCTCTCGCCCGTCTCTCTCTAACTCTTTCGCCACGGTGGTAGGACGACGATGAGGAGCCGCCGACGACAAGGAGAGGCCGTCGGCAAGAAACCCATCAGATCTAGGTTAGTTTGTTTTTTTTCAGTTTGTTTCATGCATCCTAAACACAGGAAAAAAAATCCTTTGCAAACCCTAGATTTTTAAGTTCATATTCATAACAACTTATCTCCCTTACTCATTCTAATTTGATTCAATTTACTAAGATTTACTATGAAATTGAAAGGTGATTATACCTTGGGATCTTGATTTGTTGTTGTGATCTTCTTTTCTGTGTTTTCTTTGATATTTTTTTTGTCTGTTTCATTCCTCCATTTCCTAAGTTCTCGGCTTAAATGAGAAGGTTTGAGACAGAGGCTAACGGGTTCAGAGCTGCTAGGGATAGTAGGGATGGGTTTCCAGCGATTAACAGAAATGAAACAACTCATCTTGACCGTCCCCAGCTTCCAATAGAAGGAGGCCACGACTTTCCAAAGGGATTAAAATTAGGACAACTGGGTAGGTGATTTATTTATTTATTTATATATTTTTTTTATTTTTTATATATGTATTTTATTTTATTTTTTTATCTAGGCTATTACATAGGGAGTCTCCTCTACCTCTCTAATACTCGACCTGACCTCATGTTTGCCTCAAGTCTCTTAAGCATATTCATGCATTGTGCAACAAGAGTGCATATGGGAGCTGCCAAGCGGGTGCTTAGGTACATCCAAGGCACCCAGAATTTTGGGATCTATTTTGAGAAGAACTCCTCAGCAAAGTTATTCGGATTCTGCGATAGTGACTGGGGAGGTCATGAAGATGACATGAAGAGTACCTCTGGATACTACTTCACACTCGGATCGGGTGTGTTCTCCTGGGCGTCGATGAAGCAGGAGTCTGTAGCACTATCAACTGCAGAACCCGAGTACGTGGCAGCTTCTCTAGCAGCATCACAAATCAAGTGACTGAGGGATGTGCATGAAGACATTGGTGAAAAACAACTGCAGCCTACTCTTCTCCTCTGCGACAACAAGTCAGCGATCACAATAGCAAAGAACCCCGTCTTCTACCAAAGGACGAGACATATCAAGAGAAAATACCACTTCATCAGGGACGCGATCGTGGACAAGGAGATGGAGGTCATCTACTGCAAAATTGAAGATCAAGCTGTAGACATTCTCACCAAAGCCTTGCCGAAGGATCGCTTCTGCACACTTCGAGAACTAATGGGTGTTAAACCTGCTAATCCCTGAGGAGGAGTGTTGAACTAATCAGTGTTTAGCAACCTAAACAACCCAAGAGCCATAGTGTGATATCCTAGGTGGAAGGGAGTCCTAAGAGTCAAAGTATAATAAGTGGGGTGGTATTCTAAGAGATGACTCATTTGTATTCTATGAAAGTAAATGTATAAGTCTTTATAAACCCATGAATGAAAAAATAAAAAGCACCAAATTCTCTATCTTCTTCTACATCTCTCTCTCTAATTCTCTATCATACTAGCCTTCAAAGTTTTCTTCACTACTCAGTTCAAAATTACAACACCTCTCCTCGGTTTTATTGTCGTTCTCTGTGAATAATGGTCACAGAGGTGGCATTCTTTCTGTTTTATTAGGTGGATCACCTTCCATAAGTACTTGCACAGAGTGACATATTCATATTTTATATTAATAACCCCTATGCCCTCAAAAAAAAAAAAATCCTCTTGAGATGATGTATACAGGGTCGGTTATAGATTACTTAGTAACTGGGGAAAATATGCCTGTATGGAAAGAAAATGGTTGTTTTCACATTCTAGTTTCTCGTGCACTATATTCGTCATTTGAGCAACCAATCTTCTCTTTAATTTTCAGGACTTGAAGAGCCATCCTTAAGCATGTGATTGGAAGAACTTCCCCCTTGCTATAATAACTATATTTGCATGAATTTTGGTCTTCAACGCCGGAAAGGGAATGAGAACTGGTAACTTGCAGATCAAAAGATGTACATGCGCCTGTGGGAAACAATATTTTGTTCCATCTCCTCCGCTCTAAAGATTAGAGTTGTCATCTGCTGTGCTATAACCAACATCACCTCGCAGGTGCATTGGTCTATGAGCCAATGACAATTTAGAGAGAGTATATGTCCTGCACAATGGCCCATGTTTTGAGTGCATCGAGGCATTGTTTTAAATATCCCCGACATGGCCTAATATATCCCCCGATATATCCTTTTACAGGGCTTGCCGCAACCGATATTGTCTTTAAATATCCTTTACCGTTTTTTAGCTATTTTGAGTGATAAATCCCTGATATGGCCGATATATTAGCCGATATGTGGACCAATATATCTTTTTATATAGCTTGTTGCAAAATAATATACCGTGTTTGGAATTTTTGGGCAATATATCAAGATTTCCTCATTATATCAAATGACATTTTGCCCTAAAAAAGCAGATCGAATGTTGCAACGTTGCTTTGCACTTTTGTTTGTTTTAGAAGATTGATTAGTGATCCTAAACATATATTATTCATATTTTGTATGCTTAAATTTCATTACATAGGTTGATATTACATTTTAATACATTCTACTATGTATGCAAACATTCATTATGGCATTCCGATATTTACCACAGATCCTTGATATTTCCCCGATATCCGCAATCCGATATGAATTTAGGCCATCCGATATTTTCCCGATATCCGATATTTAAAACATTGATCGAGGCTGACTCCCTGATGGTACCCTAGGTAATCTACCTGTAGTTTAGTATTGTTACTTTTCTAATCATGGTTGAGTAATTGTTTTGTGGTAATGTACATTCATGTAAACTTGTGCCGTTTAATGACATAAAATCCATTATGGTGGTCCATCTATTGGATAGAATAAAGTGCCTTTTGAATTTCATGTGTTACTTTCAGGTCAATACAACCTGCTTAACAATAGTAGCATATGTACTTCTTATACACCAATTGTCTTGCATGTTACGAGTACACGCATGTGTAAGGATTTCCTAGAATTTACTCAACTGTGAGTGTGTGCTTTGTCCTAGACGATTATCTCCTTTAAAAGTAATATCTTTTTCTCTACCATATTAAAAAATATTACTTTCTGTCAGAAGATGCTGGATATGCTGACTATGCACATTAGTAATAAGAAGACAATGTGCCCAGAATACTCCTTTATTTTCTCATCCTCATGTTTCCTAAACTGACATGTCATGCCGTTCTTTCTAGACCTT
>BQKN01031522.1:0-16061 GCA_022839385.1 Asparagus kiusianus
GCGATCAATCGAAGGAAGCACTCCATCGCTACCAAGAAGAACCCAGTCTTAAATAAAGGGGAGAATCAAATCCATTCTCTTCTCTTTTGTAATCGGAATCCAAATTGTAATCGATTTTGAGAGAATACAAATTAAATTTTCTTTCATTGTCTTTTTACTGCAAATTTCCAACAAACAAGGAGGCATCATCGGGAGGTAATCGTTATTTTGTTTCCTATATTGGGGATTGTACTAGGCATATTTGGGTTGCAGCCAAGTCCCGTTGGTATAAAGCCCCAGTAATCCGTAACAATTGGAGGAGGTGTATGGGCAGAAAGGTTACCAGTCGTACTTGTTCTAGTAGGGGTCCTTTCTTGCATTGGTGCCGAGCTTATGGCAGTTGGAGACACTTTAGAGGAGAGGAGACAATGGGGCGACGTGATGAGATGACAGATCTAGTGGGTCGTTCCTTTCTGGAGGAGGATCGGCGTTGGTTGTCGAGCGGTGGATTTGGTATTCGGGCTTTGACATGTATGGGCTATCTTATGAGGTTGTCGACTGCTGCGTGTAGAGTTGTTAGATCTGGTGGAGCTGCTTCAGATTTAGGTCGGCGTCGGATATTTGGCTACCCAGCACTTGGTCACATCGTGGATGTGAGATTGGATCCGATTGCGCATTTAGGATTCAGAGGCTTGTTCGGCTATCAGTGGGGAGCTTCTGAGTTTGGTCTGAGCAGGTTTGTCACTTTGGACTCTTGACAGCTAGAGAGTATTGATCAGATCAGAGGGATACCGCAACGGGTGGAAGGTGATGCTACTCCACATTGGGTGGAGCTTACTCCACATACTCCAGGTTATTCTGTATTATTGGGATTTCTAACTGAGGTGGCACAGCGTGGGAGTCATTTGGACACGGATGCGGATAACGAGTTGGTAGATCCGAGTGCAGCTGGTAGATATAGCTTATATACGGCCATTGTTTCACCTCAGGTGGAGGTGTTTGGATCGCTTCAGTTTGGGGTCGTTGATGATGCTATCAGCCGCAGTTTGGATTGAGGGCCTTTGGAGACCATTGGGTGAACTACGTGAAGGCTTGATTCCTTGGGCAAGAGGATACGTAGGCAGTCAGTTTTGATGCAGCCGATTTGGTGAGTAGAAACCGACATTTGGGTGAGTGTTCGCACTCCCGTTTGGGTCTCAACTTGTGTGGATGGAATCCGTTGTCATGAGTCCGTTGCCGTGGCGTACTGGATGCAACAAGTGAGGCATTTGTTTTGGTTGGTGTCGACTCAGTTTTGGTAGAAACTTCGCCGAGGTGGAGAATTGAAGAAACCGCGAACGATTTGGTGAAGAACAGGTTTTGAAGACTGCAGGAGTCACATTTGGGCTTCACAGTCGACCGTGGCGTAAGGCCGGTCGACCGTGAACGTGCACAGACTCTGGGAGGAGTCTGGCTTTGGCACGGTCGACCGTCGCGGTCAACCGCGAGACCCTATAGGCGAATATTGGGCTCTGTCGTTTGTCACGGTCGACCACCGCGGTCGCCCGCCAGACCCTGAAGGAGTTTTCCAGGCTCTGTCGTTTGTAGCGGTCGACCGTGGCGATCGACTGCGTATCGGGTCAGGCCCATGTTTGGTTTCCTGTTCTTATTGGGTTTTGGTGTTTGCTATAAATACCAACATACGAATTAGGGTTTCTTTGGCTTGGATTGGAGATTGGTTTGGGGATATTGGAGCGTAGAAAAAGTGAGTTTTTCTGAGCAATTGTTTGAGGGTTTATTTGGAGAGATTAAGAGCTTTGTTGGTGAGATTAGTTTGTTCATTCGAGTGATTTGTAATCTAAAGTTGTACTCTTCTTCTTTATTAGTGAAAACCCAATCCCCTTCTTGCGCCGTGGACGTAGGCAATTTGCCGAACCACATAAGACTATTGTGTTTGGATTTGTGCCGTTGTTTTGATTTGTTTGGGCTTTATCTCGATGTTCGTTTGATTTGATTCTCGAAGCACGCCCGTTTAGTTGTCCCGCTTCCGCACCACACACAACATCCTATACAATCAACTGATCGACGTCTTCATGCATTTATAGAGAATAAGATATACTGCCTCATTTTGTAACAGATTTTGTTAAAATACAGTAAAAAGTTATTTTCCTTCGCAAATGAGGAGGTGCGTGTCAAAGTTTCATGTTAGAAAAACTTTCATGAGATTTTGTTATAGACGACACTCGAGGTGTCAAAGTTTTGAAGATGGACAGCTCATGTTCGTAAATAATAAAAGTATTTCACCATTTCTTTCCAAATTGTCGGTGTCCTTTTCCTTCTGCAGTTTTAAGAATAACGTAAATAGCTAAATTAGTGTTTGGGATAGTTTTATTATATATCTATTCATATTTATCTAAGAGAATCCTATTGTAGCTATTTATTTTTAGGTTTTTACATCAAAACCACATTTACTTTTATGCAAAGTAATACTTACCATTGTTCGCGGGAAAAATTGTAGCTTTCATCATTGATTCCATTGTACACTCTTGGTAATTGTTTATCGATTATAAAGATCCGGTCTTTTTATAAGATCCGGTTACAACGAAAATCAAATAAAAAGAAATGAAAATTACAACTTTGTTTCTTTATTTGTCGAACAAATCGCGAGCTCCTGTTTTGCGGTCACTCGCTTGCGTGGGTTGTTTGCCTGCGCCGGGGTTTATCCGTGGACCACCGCGAGATCTAGATCCGGTCGGATCTACGCAGTATAACGGGTACTATTTCACCAAGGAAATAATAGCCGGGAGGGATTGTTTCACCAAGGAAACAACCGCTCGAATCTCGGGATCAAAGAACCAAGCTTTGATCCGGAGTGTACCTACGTAGATCTGAGATCTGAGATCCGATTCCTCTCGAACACCTGCCTTATTTGACGTTGATGATCGTCGAGCACCAGATCTGGATGAGCAAGTCTTTAAAGTCTTAAAGTTCTGATCTTTTTTAGATCTGAGTCTCCAATTCAGCAGGGCTTCGCCTCCTCCAAAATCCAACCCTTTACAAATGAGCCATGCCTAGCCTATTTATAGGCACTCGAACCTGTGCCCGTGCACACAAGTCAGAAGCCACCCGAGCCACCGGCCACCTCAAGGTGGCTCGGCTCATGCCGAGCCACCATGAGGTGGCTCGGCCACCCCAGGGGGTGGCTCGGCCACCGAGCCACTCCGGGTGTTGTCCGTTTCGTCGTTTTCCGTTGTTTTCGGTTCCGGTTATGTCCGTGATTCGGTTGTGTGGTTGATTGATCTGGAAACGACTCGTTGACTTGATTCCAGATTTGGCAGTAAGTCGGGTTCCTGATTTGGCAGTAAATCCGCCTTGGTGTTTGAGTTCGAATCCTCTCTTGATTGGATGACTCGTTGACTCCCCAAACCGTTGACTTGATTCCGCATGCGAATGGATGCATTCCGTTGTTCACGTGCGGTTCGTTAGCTTCGTAGCCTCGTTAGTTCGCTTCGTCGCGTATCGTTTGGCTTCGGTGTTTGCAGGCTAACGGTCGTGCTTGGATATGTCGCCCGATGGTCCATTTGTCGAATCGGCGTCGTCGAGCTGCGCGAAGGGACCTATAGGCAATTTTATACGCCTACAACCACCTTTAAAGTTTTTTTTATATATAAATCACATTTACTTCCTAACATGTTTGCAATGTCACACCTAAACTAGTTTTTAGTCAAAAAATACACAAAATGAGTGTTTTACTTGTTGTGTGCAGCGGAAATTTCGGCAGAGTTTCTGATGCACAATAAGAGAGAAAGATCGATAAGAATTCTTGTTTCTCAAAGGGAACAAGAATCTAAAGCCTAATATCCCATCAAAGTGGAATATTAGCTCTTCCTCTCGTCAGCTCTAGGACTGCGCGTCGAGGGATCCTAAAAACTATTACAATGGCCACAAACTCAAACAACCAATTTTACGTGGTTCGGCAAACTGCCTACGTCCACGGGGCAAGGAGGGGGAAGATCTACTAATAGAGGGAGAGAATACAACTAG
Source organism: Asparagus kiusianus (assembly GCA_022839385.1). Classification (NCBI taxonomy): domain Eukaryota; kingdom Viridiplantae; phylum Streptophyta; class Magnoliopsida; order Asparagales; family Asparagaceae; genus Asparagus; species Asparagus kiusianus. The sequence continues at coordinate 4,003 of BQKN01031522.1, forward strand.
AGTTTACAATCACTCAATCTAAACCCTCACACAATCTCTCAAATCCCTCACACAATCTCTCTCTACAAAAGCACAAAAGCCTGCACACAAAAAACTCCTCTTTGCTCTGCGTTTTCACCAAAGCCCCTTGTCTGCTTCTTTTGCACAGCCGCGAGTTTTCTCCAGCCGCGAGTTTTCTCCAGCCGCAAAAACCAATCTCTGCGTTCCCCTCTTTTGCACTTCCGTCCCTGCCTTCTCTCAACCCTAGGAGATCAATTAAGTTGTTATTTATAGGAGGGTTTCGTGGGCCTTGCTTCTCTTCACGGGAAAATAAAAAACGCGTCCAGCTCCTGGTCCCCACTTGCGTTCACACGGAAACCCCTCAATTGCTTCTGCGCGTTCACGTGGGTCTGGCCCACCTCCCACTTCAAAACGCATCCATTCACATTACTCTCACCATTTTCTTGTTTTTTTCCGTCTTCTTCCTCACAAACACTAATCCTAACCCTAGCCTCCTCGTCCTCCTCTGTTCCCCGTCTTCCCTCTCCATTCTCCCTCAACTCCCCCTCCTCTCCCTCCCAAATCCCCTCCCCCTCTCCCTTATCCTCCCTCTTTCTCCCCAACCTCTCACTCCCGTTCCTTCCAAGTGGGAACTAGGACTAGGGTTAGGTTTTGGGAAAAGTGCTGGCCATAGGTTAGGGTTAGGATCTTGGGGGAGGTGGTGGTCATGGGTTAGGTTTAGAGGTTTGAGGGAGGTGGCGGACATGGGGTAGGATTAGGGTTAGGGTTTATAAAAGAGGAGGATGGAGGAGCCTAGGGTTAGGGTTAGGGGTTGGAAGGAAGAAGATGAGGATAAAATGAGAATATCTAATTTTTCACGGGTGAACAGTAAAAAAAGGTTTGACATTGCAAACATGTTAACATGTAAAGGTGGTTTACATAAAAAATAAAATAAAAGTGGTAAGTATCATTTTGGATAAAAGTAAAGATGGTTTTGATGTAAAAGCCCTTACTTTTATTGTTTAACTCCAAGATGAATTACAAAAATGTTTGGTAATTATCTATGTTGATCTTCACTCTCGTAATCTGTTCAAACAATCATATGGTCTTCATCATTTTTTAAGGTGATCTCTTATATATGAAACAAAGATATAACTCATGATAAGTTTAAAAAACTAAGCTATGTGCCGGCATTCGTGACACGCGCTAACTGCTTAATATAGCCTCTCCTCCTTAGTATTTATATGCGAAACTTTACGAGACAAATCATTGCTAAATATGCTTGGTATCCTATACATAAGTTTCCATCAAAGCGAATGAACCAAAAGTTTCATTTTCATCTCTCACCCAAAAAAGTATTTTTTTTCCCCAATTATTAGTTTGGTGCACTCATGATTATATTTTAATCTCACGGACGGTGGATATCTATTAAAATTATAGGCAGGGTTCGGCTCTAATCTTTGTCGGTTGATCGCAACATAAGTACATCCCTTAATAGGAATCTTTTTGACAAAAATATGCATGTAATGTTCACATCTAGCTAGTTTGGTACAAACCTCGTCTATTCTAATTTTTCAAAGGTTTTGCTAACAAGCAGTTATCAATAATTTGGATCGGGAACTAAACAATGCATCAAGATAAGATAAGTAGATGAATATTGTTATTTTTCTTTTACTTCATATTCAAAACAAAAATTCTATAAAAACCTATGTGTGTGTACAGGAAACAGAATATATATATATATATATATATATATATATATATATATCATAATTAATTCTAAATCAATTCAATCAGTATATATACAACATCAACATAACTATTGTGGGAATAGCCAAAATATTAATTGTAATAATACATCAGAATATTATATTAGTATATTCACCGACTTCAAAATATATGATCAACGAGTCCTTTTCCTCCCTACATAGTGCTACATGGACCTGTACAATATTCTATTCCCCCCCGGCCCTTCACGCGTAGGAAATTGTTTCTAAGACCCTACCACGTTAAGGGCACATGAGAAACCCGGGCTTCGCGCTAGTTTTAAGCGCATGAAGTGACGACGTCCCTTTCGAAGGGCACTCATCCGTCTTTTCGTGACCGATGTTATTATATTTATATAATTAAGTACGGGGTTTTTTTTTTTTTTTTTGAGTATTGACAAAGGCAGGAGGAAGCAACCCATGTGTCCTGCTTGTCTGCCCTCCGATAGGACCCCCTACCTGCAGCCAACGTCCAATGTCTTCCTCATGCGATGCCTTTTCTTTTTTTTGTAATCATTGTCACATAATTTCTACCTTGAGGTTTTTGACGTGTAATAAGCGCTAATGGTACACAAAAGCTTTTAGGATAAAATTGTAAGCAAACCTTGTGAGACTACGTGGTGCAGGGATTTGCGAGAACTTGGATCCCCTCCTGTGTGTTACCAATGGCAGTAGACGAATCATTTTCTCAATCACCAACGGTCCAATAATATTTGATAGTCAAAATGATTAAATTGGTATATTTTGTAGATACTCGGTACCATACTGGTATATTTTTTTTCACTTTTGACAAATTGATATATTATATAGACTCCGACCCCATATAGCTCTTAAGTTAGGCCGGATTGATTTTTTCGACCAGTTTTCTCACTTGACGACTCACGTGATGTCCAGTTGACGAGATTTTTTGCAAAAAAAAAACCCTCATCAAATAACTCATGCTGCTCCTAACCCCCCTCCCTTCTCCTCCTCATCCTCCTCATCCTCTTCAACCTCTCCCCATCACCAGGTTGAGCTTGCAGCGGAGCATCAGCCCCTCCGACAGCTACGTCAGCATGGCTAACCCCCCAGCACCCCCGACCACCCCCACACCCCCTCCGTCGACAGCTCAGCCCCAGTTTTCATTTGTGTTTATTTATTAATGTAGGTATAAGCGGTGTTTGGGTAGAAATTAGATTGTTAAATATCTTTCCAGATCGGAGCTCAAGAACCACACTGTAATTATGAGAATTTCTTTTGTTCTTTTTTATTTACTGTAAATAAAAAATGAACTCCAAATTTTGATTGCATCTCATAATCTACCAAAGAAATTGGTTTTCGATAAAAGTTAAGAACGTGATATGGCCTTTAACTTCTATACAAGCCCTTTAAATCAAATGGATTATTTAGAACTAAATTTATATATTATTAGGCGTGATATTTTGGGATTGATGACTTAGACTTGGTTGATCAATTTCACTTCATCTAAACTAGGGATGCATCAATAGTTGTAATGTAAAGCACTATTCGTTATTATTTAAAGTTTGTTCATGGCCGCTAGACTTTTGTTTTTGATGTGTTTCACATGACTTCATTAAATATTTATTGTTAATTTGATCATTCAATACATTCTTTTTGTAATCGTAGAACTATTATAAACTTTTGACATTTATGCATAAAATTTTCAGCTATCTAATTTTTGAGCTTGCATCGCCATCAACTTTATGGATCATCACCAAGACCTCTATTTTTTACCATGTTCCTTTAAATCATTGCTTGAATGAACCTCATTACATCAATTTATTAAATGATCATCATTGTATCAATCTCAGTAATTATGATTTGGTTGTTTTCTTCTTTTTTCCTTTATCTTTGATATACCAGTTGTTTGTTGTGGATCCTTAAGGATTAAAGTGCATGAGCATCCCAAATGATATACTTTGGTGTCTTGAACCCTTTAAGGGTTGAGGTGCATGAACAAAAACATTCATGAACTCAATGATGTTTTTGGTTATTGCTTTTTCTACAAGACTGCTTGCTTTTCCTTAGGAGCATTTCAACCCTTAAGAGTCCATGAGTCACGAGAAGTATCATACATTGTAGCACCATTCAATATTCATGCCCCCCCCACCCCCGAACACACACCTTTCTATTATTCCTCTTTAATTTTGTTTTGATTATAAGTAGTAATGGTTGTCAGTTGGGTTATTATTATGTAATTATTTAGTTTTTTTAGGTAATTAATATTGATCTGTACTTCTTAGATTACTTTGTGTTACATACTTTTATATTAGATAATCGATGAGGAGCGAAATTTACTGATTATGGTACTTTCTTTCAAGAATATGTGGCTGGCTATGCCGACTACTGAGCATGAGGAGACGAAGAAAGAACAAGGATTTAATAATTTTGTTTGAGTATAAAGGCAATTATAAAAGGATGTATTGTGTTTTGCACCATGTTTTGTTAAACTTTTTTTTTATTATTGACCTATTTTCTTACTACTAAACTTAAATTTATGCTGACCATATGTGCTAACCATGCGCTATTTGTTAGGTTAGATGTAAATTGTTTGGCCATATGAGCTCACCATATTGGATGCTTGAACTTTTTTTATGGATTCTTTTAGATTATTGCCATTAATGATGTTGATGATGTTCTTATCAAATTATTATTTGATTTTGTTCTGTTTTTAATTGTAGAAAATTATCATTTTTAGTGAGTTAATATACTTCACGTTTAGTCAAAATATTATCCTATTAAAAAGTTTATGAGAAGTAACTCTCTCAGTAATCATTGTAAATGTAAATGTGTTGATAAAATAATTGGCATGATATGAAGGTTAAACTCTTGGTTTGACTTCGTTTTGGTTTTATCGTAGAGGGATTCTTAAAACCATACATACCTCAAATGAGCTTGAGCTTGGAAGCAACTCCATGGAAGTAGAGATCTTAACTTAATATATACATTCAGCAAAGCAAACCACTAAATACTTACCAAAAAAGAAGTTGAGAAATAAAAGTACTTTGCATATATGAAGACTTAGAAAATTTCTTCTGCCCATCCACATAGCCAGTGCATCTTGGGTTTGCACTCTATTTTTCTATTTACTTTGAGGTATGATTTCATTTCCTTATTCTTAAATAAAATTGTAGTTTCTTTGTCATTTGTCTATTTTTTTTAAAGATTGTCATTTCAGTATTATATAAATCTGTGCATCGCACGGGCTTGAAACTAGTACTGGTATATTTTTTTCATTTTTGACAAATTGATATATTATATAGACTCCGACCCCATATAGCTCTTAAGTTAGGCCGGATTGATTTTTTCGACCAGTTTTCTCACTTGACGACTCACGTTATGTCCAGTTGACGGGATTTTTTGCAAAAAAAAAACCCTCATCAAATAACTCATGCTGCTCCTAACCCCCCTCCCTTCTCCTCCTCATCCTCCTCATCCTCTTCAACCTCTCCCCGTCACCAGGTTGAGCTTGCAGCGGAGCGTCAGCCCCTCCGACAGCTACGTCAGCATGGCTAACCCCCCAGCACCCCCGACCACCCCCACACCCCCTCCGTCGACAGCTCAGCCCCAAATCCAGGTGAGAATATCTCTTTATTTTGTATTTGTTTTTTTTTCTTTTTTTAAAGTTCAATTTTAATGCTGCAAGAATTTTACATTTCTCTTTTGGAATCAGCGATGAAAAGATCGCAACTTGTTGAGTGGCTGAACAAGTTGTTCCCGGATTTCTTCATGCCATTGGATGCATCAGAGGAGGAGCTGAGAGAGAAGAAATGTCGGATGGTGTGGTTTTGTGTGCTATTCTTAATGGGAAGAATTTGGTTATTTGATGAGGTTGAAGAGGATAAGGAGGAAGAGGGAGAGGGGGAGGAGGAGGAGGAGTGGGGGTCGAGGATCTTGCTGAGTTGGCGGACGTGGGTGATGGGGAGAGGTTGAAGAGGATGAGGAGGGGGAGGGAGAGGGGGGTTTAGGAGCAGCATGAGTTATTTGATGAGGGAGTTTTGTGCAAAAAATCCCACCAGCCGGACATCATGGGACGAGAAAACTAGCCGGAAAAATCAATCCGACCAAACTTAAGGGGTATATGGCGCTGGAGTCTATATAATATACCAATTTTTCAAAAGTAAAAAAAAAATATACCGGTATGTCACCGAGTGTTTACAAAATATACCAATTTGGCCATTTTGACTATTCAGATAACTACAATTCAGATGTAAAAGGATTAATTGCACGTAAACCACCTGTGGTGTCGTTATTTGAAGCTTACTGTTCATAGTAAAATTACCCGACTTTCTTACTCTAGGTAAAATTTTGGTAGATGCTGTCGATGAATAAAATTAGTAAGCCTATCTGACAGTAAAAGTGTCAAGAAAATAAAAAAAACACGAGAGTCACTCTGCCAAAATGAAAATACGTACAGGGGTTATAAGTTCAAAGTAACAATACTACGAGGAGTTTATCTGCAATTAAACCTATAGTTAATATCCTTCCAAGTGAGTTACTCTCTGTTAGTTTTAATATTGAAGGAGACAGAAATTCTGAGGCGTGAAACACTTTCCTTAAAGAAATATTTGCCCCCACTTGATATTCAAAGTTGCTTTGGGTTAATGCAAATTTTCTTCCCAGGATACAACAGAAAATAAAAATTCCAGTAAGCAAATCTGGAATTTTCCTTAATTCGTTGTGAAATAATTTTGTAATATTGCAGAAGTTTTTGATTGAAAAGATTCAGAAAAGAATTGTAAATAGATATCTGAAAATATAAACTATTTATAGGTTTAAAAAGGTGCTTCCAACAGTCACAACTTTTCAAAACACCCCTTGGAGCAAACAGCCATTTTTTCAACAGTCACTTGTCTTTTCATAATTTTAAATTCAAAATAACATTAAAAAATATATATTCAATATATAATTATATATATATATATATATATAAAATAGAACATTTAAGCGGCAGCGGCAAGCGTGCAAAGTGCTAAGTGCGTCTAATAATCGCGTCAAAATCGCGCATTATTCGCGCTACCCGCACGCGGGTTTAGAAGCCTACACTTTGATCCATTATTCAAAGCCCAATAAGCATTCAATGCTTTTAAACCTCTAAAAGATTGTTCAAAATTCCAATGTGGGACTATCTTGTTTTTTACAAACAAATACTAACAATCCCCCACTTTGTTTGAAAAAACATTTTAATAGTATTATATTTAAAAATAATCTGCAATATGTACAAAATGAGATAAGTATAAATATGTAGAGGTATCTTTCGATTTAAACCTTTACTTAGTACAAATACCTCAAAGTTCTATCAAAGTCGTTAGTTGCCTTAACATTAAACTAATTACTCTTTGTGATAGAACCGGAGAATATTGTACATACACTAATCTCTTGTTTCAATGAGAATTAATATTTTAGCACTGTTATGGCCTTGTGCTTATTCCTGGTTCATGAACTCTTTAAAGAACAAACCTTTAGCTCTTTTAAAAAGCGGCACCACTTCTAAGTTCATATATGTGAAACGTCTACAATGTGTTTTCCATTACTTTAAACACACAACAATAATGTATTAGACTTTCATTAAGAGCATAACTCATCCTCTTATTCCGTAATGGACGATATTGACATTATCTTTTAGGGCTTAATGCGTCAATATCAATCAATCACTTTCAGAAACTTGTTATTACCCATTTAAACCATTTAACCAGTTTAGTTCTAGTAAATGGTTGGGTTACCATTCCTGGTGATTTTAAATATAAGGTTTTAGCCCCATTTCACTTGATGTCATCTTTACTACCTCTCTTGCTAGAGGTTTTGTAAATGGATCAGCCAAATTTTTATTTGTCTTGACATAGACAATAGTTATGACACTATCTTGTATCAAGTGTCTCACATATTCATGTCTTAGACTTATGTGTCTAGACTTACCATTATATGTACAATTATAAGCCCTTGACAAAGTGGCTTGACTATCACAATAGATAGAGATAGGAGGCATTGGACTCGGCCATAACTTAATATCTAGCAATAAGTTCCTAATCCATTCAGCCTCTTTACCAGTTGCTGCTAAAGCAATGAATTCAGTTTTCACGGTGGAGTGTGAGATACATGTTTGTTTCTTGCTTGCCCAAGAAACTGCTCCTCCACCAAGTGTAAAAACCATTCCAGAAGTGGATTGGTTGTCCCCAACACTAGTCATCCAGCTTGCATCGGTGTATCCCTCTAATACAGCCGGATAATCATTATAGAACAAACACAGATTTTTGGTTTTCTTTAAATATCCAAAAATCCTGGAAATGCTTTTCCAATGTTCTACACTTGGATTACTAGTGTATCTACTTAATTTGCATACAGCAAATAAAATATCAGGTCTAGTACAATGCATAGCGTACATTAAAGAACCAATTGCACTAGCATACTCAAGCTGTGCTACAGCTCTACCAGAATTGGCAGTCAATTTGACACTGGGATCGAAAGGAGTGTTAACTTCTTTAAAACTAAGATGATTAAATTTATTCACTATTTTTTCAATATAATGTGATTGGCTTAAAGAAAAACCCCCACTATATTTTCTAACTTTAATCCCTAAAATAGTATCTGCTTCTCCTAAATCTTTCATTTTAAACATAGAAGATAGATACTCTTTAGTCTCATTTATACCAATCATATTAGTGCCGAATATTAACATGTCATCCACATACAAGCAGATAAGCACACCATATTTATCATTGAATTTAGAATAAATACACTTATCAGCACTATTATGTTTGAAACCATAAGACAGAATAACAGAATCAAATTTTTCATGCCATTGTTTTGGTGCTTGTTTAAGACCATAAAGAGATTTAATTAGTTTACATACTTTTCTTTCATTTCCTGGAAGAATGAAACCTTCCGGTTGTTCCATGTAAACCTCCTCATTTAAATCTCCATTTAAAAAAGCAGTCTTGACATCCATTTGATGCACAAATAACTTATGTATAGATGCCAAAGCAATAAGAATTCTAATAGATGTTATACGTGCGACAGGTGCATATGTATCAAAATAATCTATGCCTTCTTTTTGTCTAAACCCTTTGGCTACTAATCTAGCCTTAAAAGCTTGAACAGAACCATCAGAATGATATTTTCTTCTAAAAACCCATTTACATCCTATTGGCTTTGATCCTTGAGGTAAATCTACTAAGATCCAAGTACTATTTCCCATTATAGAATCCATTTCATCATTGACAGCTTCTTTCCAAAATGAAGCATCTCTAGATGACATTGCTTCTATAAAGGTTTTAGGATCATCACTTGGATTAAAACTTATAGGATGTTTATTTAAAACATTATTATTCCTATCACCTTCAACAAGAAAATAATTTGTTCAGGAGAAATAAAATCTGAAGGTAAAGATTTCTCTTTTCTTGCTCTAGTACTTCTTCTTGGCTCTGATATTTCTTTAGATGTATTCATTTCCTTAGCATGAAAATCAGAGCTAGAAAAATTATTAGAGTTAAGCAGAATAGGAACATTTTCAACATTTTCAGAATCTACAGAAAATTTATTTTCAAAAAATTCAACATCTCTAGATTCAACAATAGTATTAGAAGATAAATCAAGTAGTCTATATGCTTTGCTATTTTTAGCATATCCGACAAAAACACTTTTAAAGGCTCTAGGTCCAAGTTTTGTTCTTTTAGGATCAGGAATTCTATAATAAGCCAAACACCCCCACACTTTAAAATATGACAGATTAGGTTTTCTACCTTTCCATAACTCATAAGGGCTTATATTTGACTTTTTAGAGGGAATCCTATTATGAATATAACATGCTGTGTACAATGCTTCTCCCCATAAATTTAAAGGTAACTTAGCATTATTAAGCATACAATTTATCATTTCTTGTAAAGTTCTATTTTTTCTTTCGGCTAAACCATTCTGTTGGGGAGTATAAGGTGCTGTACATTGATGAATAATGCCATGTTCTTCACAAAAAGTATTAAAATTATCAGAAAAATATTCACCACCTCTATCAGAACGTAATACTTTAATTTTCCTTTCAAGTTGATTTTCAACTTCTGTTTTGTATTTTTTAAACATATCAAAAGCTTCATCTTTTGTTCTTAAAAGATAAACATACATATATCTACTGCAATCATCAACAAAAGTGATAAAGTATCTTTTTCCTCCTCTAGTTAACATACCATTCAATTCACATATATCAGAATGTATTAAATCTAAAACTTTAGAATCTTTACGAGAAACACTTGGAAAAGATTTCTTTGTTAATTTAGACTTAGCACAAATTTCACATTTATCAAATTCACCATTAAAGTTAATAAAGTCTAACTTTCTCATGTTTTTCAAATAGCGAAAATTTAAATGTGCTAAGCGATCATGCCATAAATATGAAGACTCAACAATATAAACAGAAGATATAACTTTATTATTAATACTTAGTTGATACATTCCATCACAAGAATAGCCCTTTCCCACAAACATCCCGTTCTTAGACAGGATAACATTATTTGACTCAAAAGCAACCCGAAACCCTTTCTTACAAAGAAGATCAACAGAAACTAAGTTCTTTCTAACTTCGGGTACATACAGAACATTTATAAGAGTCAATTTCTTTCCAGAAGTAAAATCTATATCAACAGTCCCCTTTCCAGCAACCTTTGCACAAGCATTGTTCCCCATTTGTACTTCTGTAATTTCCGAAATTTCTTCAAATCCTTTGAACAAGGATTTGTCCTTGCAAACGTGGATTGTTGCTCCAGAATCAAGCCACCATCCAGACTTAACAGAAACCATATTGATTTCAGAAATCATAGCGACCAGATTCTCTTCTATTATATTTGCAGAAGCCTTTGATTTTACATTATTATTTTTTCTGTGGCGACATTCTTTAGCAAAATGTCCAGGCTTGCCGCAAATAAAACAGGATCCCTTTTTCTTCTGAAAATTCTTCTTTTTAAAGTGTTGTCCACTTTTCTTTACTTGAAGGTTCGCATTTTTTTACCGAAGATTCATTCTTTTCCACGGTGTGGACCATACAATCACTTTGGACAGAATTTTTCGAATCACGTATGCGTGACTCCTCTTCAATTCTAAGATTCTTCTGAAGTTGTTCCAAAGAGATATCCTCAGTTTTATGCATTAGTTTCTTCGAGTAATCTTTCCAAGTTGATGGTAGTTTTGCAATAATTGCAGCAACTTGAAAAGACTCTGGAAGAACTATTTTGAGAACATGAATCTTATTAACCAGAACCTCCAATTCATGAACTTGCTCTAGGACAGACTTGTCATCAACCATTTTATATTCTAGATATTTTGCAATTAAATACTTGTTTGTACCTTCCTCCTCGGCTTTGTATTTAAATTCCAGTGCGTTCCAGATCTCCCTTGCCGACTTTATCCTCGTGAAAAGATCATATAATCGGTCCGAAAGTGTGTTCAGAATGTGACCGCGACACAACACTTCATCTTCCTCCCGTTTTGCCTTCTGCTTTTTGATTTCTTCTATTTCCTCCTCAGTAGGTTGTTTGCCGTCTGCACTTGGTTTTGGATCTTCTATGGGCTGTAGGTTGGGGTTGAGGATGTAGGAGATCTTCAATGCTGTAAGAAGAAACATCATCTTATCTTGCCAGCGAGAGAAATTGTTCCCGTCGAATCGGTCCAATTTGACCATGTCTTGATTCATCACCTTGATTGATTCCGACTCCATTGTAGCAGAAATATTTCTTTAAGATTGTTAGTTTTAATATTGAAGGAGACAGAAATTCTGAGGCGTGAAACACTTTCCTTAAAGAAATATTTGCCCCCACTTGATATTCAAAGTTGCTTTGGGTTAATGCAAATTTTCTTCCCAGGATACAACAGAAAATAAAAATTCCAGTAAGCAAATCTGGAATTTTCCTTAATTCGTTGTGAAACAATTTTGTAATATTGCAGAAGTTTTTGATTGAAAAGATTCAGAAAAGAATTGTAAATAGATATCTGAAAACATAAACTATTTATAGGTTTAAAAAGGTGCTTCCAACAGTCACAACTTTTCAAAACACCCCTTGGAGCAAACAGCCATTTTTTCAACAGTCACTTGTCTTTTCATAATTTTAAATTCAAAATAACATTAAAAAATATATATTCAATATATAATTATATATATATATATATATATAAAATAGAACATTTAAGCGGCAGCGGCAAGCGTGCAAAGTGCTAAGTGCGTCTAATAATCGCGTCAAAATCGCGCATTATTCGCGCTACCCGCACGCGGGTTTAGAAGCCTACACTTTGATCCATTATTCAAAGCCCAATAAGCATTCAATGCTTTTAAAC
>BQKN01031523.1:0-10049 GCA_022839385.1 Asparagus kiusianus
ATGCACTTTATCTTTACTTGAATCTGGAAATAATATAGTACCAATCATGTGCATAATGTATGCACGTGCATGTTGGTTAACCAAAATTTGTGGGGCATCAACAGGCAACGGTACTGAAAATGTCTCTCTCAACCACTTCAACTTAATATTTCCTCGAGGCATTGACTCTGGAGCTACACCTAACAACTCCTCACATCTTCTTGGCCATACATCACTATCAGTGCCGGTAATGCACGGACCATCTATACGGAGACCGAGTATCACGGCTACATCTTGTAGAGTAATGGTAGCCTCGCCCATCCGGAAGTGGAAAGTATTGGTCTCAGGTCTCCATCTATCCATCAACGCGGTCAGTAGGGGCCAATCGAGCTTTATCCAACGAAGCTTTGAACAAGTCAAGAAGCCAGCCCGTCCCACAGCTGATACGATACGCTCATCCTCTAACCGCCAACGGCTATGGCTGAGGCTATGATCAACCATAATGATACTCCCTCCTCTCTGTACAGCAAATGATAGTATAAGAATGTAATATTATGTAAATACAAATATTGCAATTATAAAGTAACTGAATTACCTCTGTACATGATATAATATGTGAACGATGTTGAGCCTGGTCATATAAGACCACATCACTAACCGGCCCAGGATCCATGGTGTACAAACCTGCACATACAATTATACACATGTCAATAATCAATCATATAGTAATTTAGTTTCTTTATTAAAGTATATAAAAATAAAAAAAGTATATAAATTACCAATTAGTTGCTATCTATTGTGTCTAGATGGACAACGAGGTTGAGTATGTCCCGGTTGTTTGCAAAGACTACATTTTTTATGCTTGACCACTCCTTCTCGCCCTTGATCCATGGTTCCCCTAATTTGCGCAGATCGTGGTCGACCTGCTTGTCTCCGGTACTGAGGTGGAATTATACATGGTCCATTATATTCAGGCCAATATCGACTATCATCAGGTGGATGAAAACTCTCACTATATGTCTTTTGATAGTGAGCTGTTGAATACCAAGGTGAACAATACCGATTTCTGGGAATTCTAGCACCTCCCGGCTGGTTGGAAGAAGCCGCAAGCACATGTGCACAGGGTATTTTTTAGAGTTGTGGTATGTTACATGTGCAATTACAATCAACATCAAATAGTTTAACGGTGTAGATACCGTCACAATCCTGTACCTGCCATTCGTTGTCGTTGAATACGGTAATTTGACATGATCTTGCTGCCTCAATTCTTCTTTCCAAAATGGACTCATTTTTGGTGTGTAACGTGTTGTCCAGTCTATGCCATCACCACGCCTTTTGATGAAGTATGCGTTTAGTCTATAGAATGTTTTCGCAACCAAAGATTGTATTGGCATAGCTCGTGCTCCTTTAAGAACGCCGTTAAAGCTCTCGGAGCAATTAGTCGTCATCATGCAAAACCGCACACCCTCATCCTTACATAATGCCCACCGATGCTCGAATTGGGGCTTCAAGTTATTTTCAATCCAATTATGTGCATCTAATAACAAAGACTTGTTTTTCTCCCTGCAATGTTCGTACACTAATGTGTCGGTTGCACACCTGGCTTGCCACAAAAGATTTCGCAAATTAATCTCAAATGTTTTTTCTTGAAATTATCTCTTATATGCCTTAAACAATATCGATGGTGATGTGGTGCACTAAAACCCTCATGTAACGCCCTTATAATTCCTTTCATCCTATTCGAAATAAAGGTAATTATTCTTGGCGCACGGACACTCGGAATCCACTTGTATAGAAGTTCAAAAAACCACTTCCAACTAGCCGTATCCTCCACCTCCACGACTGCAAATGCTAGAGGAAATAACCCGTCATTTGCATCTACACCGGTCGCTACAAGAAGCATGCCTTTGTACTTTCAATATAAATGTGTACCATCAATGCTCAATAGCGGACGACAAAAAGTGAAGCCCTTAATAGCAGAACCAAATGCCCAAAACACGCGAGTGAACCTCTCCATACCCTGTGTAATCTCTTCGGATAATATTTCGTATTCAGTACTCGGATTATTTCGTTTGATAGCTTCAAGATACTGTGGAAGTAATTCATATGATTTTTCCCAATCTCCAAAAATTTTAGGCAACGCTTTCCTCCTTGCATCATATGCCTTATATTTAGATATCTTAATCCCCGCATGTCATAAACCCTCTGAAATATCTGACCTGCATTCAGATCAAGTTCAGCTCTAACTTCAGGCATAATTAGCTTACATATATAAGAAGAAGATGCAGAATAATCATCGACATCCACCGACGGGTTGCAACATGTATGAAGTCCGCAATATCTACATATTACAAATTGCCCATTTGATGATTTTCTCACGGCGGCATTTAGCAACCAAGGACATTTTTTATTTCTCTCATCTTGCTCATTTGCGTTCTCTACTTCATTCTTATCATTAAAGAAGCATTTCACATTGTAGTTTGTTGCATTAGTTTTTACCGGCTTGAATTTGACCCGATTCTTGATGGACCATTCTCGGATTGCAAAGATCAGTGCCTCCTTGCTCTCGAATAGATCCCCTTTTTTAAAAGTGAAGTCCTCGGGTCGTTGTAAATTTGGACCAACATCAACAAATCCAGCTTGAGAAGTATTTATCCAATCCTCATTATGAAACTCGTCGGGCAACGGATCTTCAGCTTCCACATAATCATTGTTAACGTTAAATTGCTCCATCCAACGGGCGTCATCATCGATTCTAGCTGCCACATGCATGCTATCAATTTGCACGCCATCTTCTTCAATATGATCTGACTCATCATCTGCTTCATCTTCTATAATTGCTCCGACTGGTGGGTAACCCGTAACATGACCTGAAGCGTCGTTAAATATATTAGTTGACGTCCCACTGATAGAATACTTACTTAAATATTATGGTTGAGACCATGGCTCTTGACTTGGAGATGTCATAAAACCAATCGACTCGTTGTCTAAGTCAAGCATCCGAGAAAACTCTCCTTGAGGTCGTGAAACTTGGGCAAATTCCTGAATCGGATACTTCTCAATAAACAACTCAATTGACGCTTGCTTCTCGACTAATTGTTTCATGTCATTCAATTCCTCATCGTCGGTAATCTCCACGGCAATAGTTCTACTCTTATTTATCTGACAGTTGAAGAACACCCTAATTGTATATTCTTCTTTCTTAATTTTAGTAACTCTGTGTATTTCCCTAGTCATTCCATCAAAATTACACGACTTAGATAGCATGAACATTTTCCGAGAACCTCCATCATACATAGGCAAATTATTCACTCCGACGTCGAGGCTCCCATTAAAGAAACAAATAATGGGTATGGAGTTCGTCATCGAAACTGAAAATACACAGTCCATCATATGCAAATAATCTATTAATATCTGAATAAATCAACATCAAATTTATTACCTTAATCAATCCCAAATAATGGCTAAACCCTAATTATTATTCATCATATGTAAATAATTGTTAAACCCTAACTCCCAAATCACATTATTCATCCTATTACACAAAATAAAAACTAATCCTACCCAATTCTAGCAAAATTAACAGCCAAAACATTATTCCCCTAATTCTAGCAAAATTTGATGAATATCCCTCTCAAAAATAATTGCTAAACCCTCTCATATGTAAATAATTACTAAACCCTCTCATATGTAAATAATTGCTAAACTAAACCCTAACTCCCAAATCACATTATTTACCCAATTCTAGCAAAATTTGATGAATATCCCTCTCACAAATTAACAGCAAAATTAAAAAGAAAAACACACCTGAGGATTGGGGGTCGGTGGGGGTCGATGGTGTCGGCGGCGGGGGTCGACGAGGTTGGAGGGCTAGGGGTAGGCGGCGACTGCAAATGCCGGGGGTCGAAGGCTAGGGTTTTTTTTTTTGGGGGGGGGGGTCGAAGGCTCGGTCATGAGAGCGGCGGGGGTCGAAGGCTCGGTCACGAGAGCGGCGGCGGGGTCGACGGCGACTGCAAATGGCGATGGTTGGCGGTGGGGGTCGACGAGGCTAGGTTTTTTTTGCGGGGGAGATTGGTCACGAGAAGAGCAACGACAGAACGAAAGAAAGAACGAAAGAAAGGGGAGCGAGCTGGCACTGGGGTATGCGGACTGCACGGGACTACTAGTCCCGTGCAGCTCCATAATTGCAAAACTGACCCATTTCGGTCGGTTTTGCTAATTATTTTATCATAGGGTTGATTTTGCCCAATAAAATTGAAAAAAGGGCTGTTTTAAAAATTTCTCCAATAGAAAATCATTGGAGGGAATATCTAGCTCTATAACGAATTCTCCATCTCGGTCTATTTTACCACATCACGCTTGAATGAAAAAATATTTATCAAGGTCATTTGCAAGTAGAGCATCTGAAATATCTGATTTTACAGTTCTACAGTTCAAATTTTAGCACCGACAATTTCTACATTAAATTTCTACATTAAATAGAGATAGAGGAAATCCTATGTTCTTCATTTTACATTATATGTTTTAATTTTTTTGGTTTCATTATTAGTTTTCTTATTTTTAGTAACTTGGCTTTTCAATAATGTTCCGTGACTTAATTAAATGTTTATAGATGCTGAAGCTACTAATTCAGATGTTCAGATACGGACTAATCTCAACATGATGGTAACTATTTTTATTTTCTGGAAAATTAATATTTATATTTGTTAAATTTATGCTTGAGTTTGAAATGAATAAAATGTTGAACACAATATTTTAATATGGGAGATCCGATATGATCATGTAGCTACTGTCATGTTAAAATGTGGTTTGATGAACGAGTCTGTAAGGACAGGAACGCTACGAGTCCTAAAATTTCTCTATGTTGCTCTAAAGGAAAAATTCAACTACTTTTACTAAAAGATCCTCCTGAGATTTTAAAGTTCATTTTGACTGACACTCTCAGAGTAGAGTGAGCAGACATTTTAGAGAAAATATAAGTGCTTATCACATGATGTTCTCATTCACTTCAATGGGAGGATAAGTTGATACTTATGTGGATAATGGGCTGGACCCATATGTTTTCAGATTACATGGCCAAAACTCCCATAGGATTGGAAGTTTATTACCAGCTACAGGTTCAACACCAAAATTTACACAGTTATATATTTATGACACGGGAAATGAAATATCAAACTAAATTGACGCGGTCAGGTATGTATTTCTTCTAAAGTTTAAATAGTGTGTATCTTTGGTTTCATTTTTCAATATATGTAATATGATCATGTTAACTCTTATGAAACAAATAATTATTATCACTATGTTAGTTACATGTCATGCTTTTGCATTTACACATCATATTTTTGCATAATTTTATTTTTGAAATATATTTTTTTGTTTATTGATACTGCTTCACTTATAACTCCGTAAGTGTTGTTTGTCAACACTGCCTGTCCCAAGCCAAGATAAAGGAGGAGGGTTGTGTTAGGTAGTCGACAACCAGTGTAAAACATAGTCGGATCCACATGCAAAATGAATCCTATTATATACTTGTTGGGGCGTCCCCACCGCGACGCGTTGCATCGATCTCATCCTGATGCAATGATAAGTAAGTAAGAGTGGTTTGCTAAGGTGTCCCCCGAAAGCGACACATTACATCAAAGTCATCCCGGTGTAATGACAAGTAAGCAATGGTGTTCTAAGATTCTACAATCCTCTAATAGGGTACCTAATAATATTAGATATAGACTAGAACGGTCTAAGAGGGAAAACGGTAAGAGACTTTTACAAGAAATTAAAATAGAATTAAATTAGCTACTTGGAATATAGGTACACTTACCGGAAAGATAATAGATTTAGTTGATGTCATGATTAGAAGAAAGATAAATATAATTTATTTACAAGAAACTAAATGGATAGGTGACAAATCTAAAAAAATTAAAAAGACCGAATATAAAATTTGGTACACGAGAAAAGAGAAGAATAGGAATGGAGTGGGAGTTCTTGTAGATAATATAATAAAAGAAAGTGTTGTAGATGTAAGAAGAATTTGAGATAGAATAATACTAATAAAAGTTATCTTAGGTGTAGAGGTTATTAATATTATTAGTACTTACGCACCACAAATAGGCTTGCCCGGAAGTACTAAAAGGAAATTTTGGGATAGATTAGATGAATTAGTACAAGGAATCCCATTTGGAGAGAATTACTTATAGGAGAGGATTTTAATGAGCCTGTTGGTAAGGATAATAACGGATATAAGAGGAAACATGGAGGTTTCGGATATGGAGATAATGACGATATTAGTAAATCAATTCTAGAGTTTGCAATATCGTATGATTTGATAATAGCAAATACATTTTTTTTAAAAAGAGATGGACACTTAATAACCTTTAAAAGTGGTTTTAATAATAGTCAAATAGACTTTTTTCTTACTAGAATGGCGAATAGGTTAATATGCAAGAATCGTAAAGTTATACCAGGAGAGAGTTTAAGTACACAATATACGTTGATGGTCTTAGACATATCTACCCTTTAAAATAGGGAGTACTAGAAAAACTCGCCCCCCCCCCCCCCCTATAAAGCCCTCTAAATTACATGTGTAATCACAAAAATGCCTCATTGACATTCTCATTCAATTGCTTAATAAGAAATTCAATGACATAATAGTAATTTAAAGAGATTACTTGGGCAAATTAATTATAACTTTTTCTTCTTTTGCAGGACTTGCATCTACTGCATATGTATGTTTCATTTGATTTATCTTAGCAATTAATCTATTCTTTATTAGTAATGTTGTCATATCTATGATCTAATCAACCTATTTCTACTCATAGTAACTTTTCCATTTCCCTACAGTTACAAAGTTACAATATCATGTTAAACCAATAAATGATTATGCTAATCAATTCTTATCACTAAGTATTTGAGTTTTTCCCCTTCACTACAGTTACAAAAAGAAAATACAACTCAAAAGATTATGTGACACTTATAAATTAGCTCATGATGTGCTCAAATGATCAAATCCAATATATCCTACATCATCATGTAGAAAATAAAATCTAGACTGGAAAGAAAGATGAAGAGAAGGAAGAGAACCACCAAAGGTTAGTTTTAAAAAATCCATTAAATTACATATTTTATCATGTTTTTATATAGCATGCTATTGTACCACAAATATATATACTTACTTTTTAGAATTATTAATGCTTGAGTAGTGATTAAGTCCTCAAACTGATATGATCTTGGTTATCTTCCAAGAACTTAGGAACTTTGGTGAATTCTGACCAAATAATCTCTCAATAGAAATAGTTATTTTCTGGTAAGATTTTGCTCTTGCACTGTCATTACCTATGTGACTACGTTATTCATTTATTAAATAATAGGTAATTTAGATAATTTTGATCTGTGGATTAATAACAACAATGCAAGAACATACTTGTGAACTACCCTTTTTTATATTTATTTACCAATGCATAGTGCCTAGCATCTACATGTGTGGAAAACTTGCATCATTTACTTTGAAAAATCTACAAACTTACATAAAAGAAGCAATAATTTGTAAGTAATGTATTCTAGATATTTTATTTTATTCTATTTCTTTCCATGTGTAGTTATTTCTGGGCATCTAAATTTTGAATCTCTTACAAATTTTCATAAGGCAATGGAGACAAATGACTTAGTGAAAAACTATTGGAGAGTTAATTCACTAAAAATCCCAAGTTTCAGAATCAAACGTACTAGCTAATTGTAATTATAACTATAATTATATTTAACTAATGGACACATTGTAAGCCTCCTATGTTGCCAAGGAGGTGATCAACCATAGACCAATCAAGCGAATAATCAATAACATTTTAAGACTAAGTTTTATTTCCATGTTGGTGCTGTAGACCTGTTAGCTATTTGTTAGTTATTTATTAGTTTATTTACCAAGTAGGTTTTCCCTAAAGTTAGTTTCCTATGTAGTAGTTATATTATAATCTAATGATTATTTGGATAAATTATTTGAGTGAAGTTGTGTATAAAATTGCTTAAATAATAGATTTTTTGGTTATTTTGCACCGAGTATAGTTGAATTATATCATAAACCTGTAGTGTCATCACTATAATACATTATTATTAGCATTCCAACATCTATTAGTTATGAAAATATCCAAACTTATTCCATGACCAATCACACATGGTGTTATTTGTTTCTATACTAACAGTTGGATTTTGGCTTGAGTTTATTTAGTTTTAACTAATACAAGTAGATTATCTGTGTTTTAGTTTTTAGGGTGCTAATCATAAGCATTTAAATAAGAATAGCACCAAAATGTGGCAAACTCAAATTAGGCGCATATTCTCTTTACTGTAATTTTAGGGGCATTAATCATAAACATGAGAATAAGAAAAATAACATCTGACAAATTTTACTTGGAAGTTTTAGGACATGTTAAAATTAACTCGGAATATTCTCAGATTGCATGACCTTTCTTTTGCTTATCCTTTTGAAGGTTAATACAGTGAACATTCAAAGCTCCAACGATTTCATTATTATCATGATTCCAGACTATTCTTCCTAGTAGTGTGCATCTTTTGAGGACTATCGTTGTTGTTCGACATTGATAGCACACACGGAGGAGCCTAGCAGGAACCGTCCCCTGCACCTTTGATCATATGGACAATGTCACATTTAGGGGTTACCACTTACCATGTAAATTTGCTCCACAGTCAAAGAGCTGGACATAGGCTTACCTAAATTTCTAGGGAATTTTTTATATTTTAAATTTTACTGGGGTTTATCTAATAATCGTCCAAACTAAATGGGTGTTTTCAGAAATTAGGCCGAAATTGTACAATAAGTGCATGATATGATACATAACTGGAAGTTGAAAAGAGCATTAAATGCACAACTATAAGAGAGCAACCGTGAGAGTACAAGTGCAAAAGTTACTGGGGTCTTCTGATATCGTGAAAGCTATGATGGTTATGTGATAATTGTCCAAAGTTAAGAAGGGGTTTCTGAAATTTACCCTATGATTTACTAGGTCAATAATGGAAGTTGAAAAGAACATTAAATGGAAATTTTTAGTGCTTTCTTTTCATCTTCCATTTCTTATAAATGTCATGTCAGTGCTCTTGTAAATATTCATTTCATTTATAATAAAAAAAGTCAAAGACTGACAAAACATATCAAACAAATGAAAGTACCAAAAAAGTATAATTAGCTTGAAGCCTAAGGTTGTTGTAGAAGATAATAAGATTAGTAAGTTATAAAATCAATGTACTGGTTGCTCAGTGAATAATAAAGCAATTGAGGTATAACATAGATATGTCAACTAATAAGTTTATCATGCAATTCTACGTCTTGCAATGATCTTATTTTATGACAATTACATGATATGCTTCTTATTTTGGTTCATGGTGAAAGAATATTAAATATTTTCAGCATATTCTGTTTGATTTAACTGTGACCCTTGAGCATGGTTCTCATGTTAACTTTTGTTGTAGGGTAGTTGGTTGAAGGTGAAACTCTTTTGTGCTACTTCTTTCTTATTCTTTTTCTAGGATTTATTATACTGATAATTTTTGGTTCTTTCAAAATAAAGAAATTACTTTAGATTTATAAATTTTTATTGATAAGTGGTTATTTTGATACTTCAATAATTTTATGATAATTTCTGCATGCTTCACATGAGAATAAGTTTATTTACTTATTTATTTATTTTGGTAGGGAAGAGGGCTAATGTTGCAGTTCTTGCAATGTAAGAGTTCTATGGGCTTCTTCTTATTTATTTTTTTAAAAGAAATTTAAGGAATTAAAGTATCACTACTTTATTTTTTAAATTGTATTCATGATAATTTACTAAATGTTAGTTTTACCTTTCACCTCCCTTATAATGTTCACTTTTCTTTTAAGTTCTTTTCAATATTCATTAAGGAAATATTATATTGAATCCAAATAATTTACAAGAAAATCACAAGTGCTTTAAGTGTTACTTAATTCATCTTTGCCAATATCTACGATAGATCTTCACTAACTCATACAAGTTATGTGAGATTGTTTAAGTTTTTATTGAAATATATTTAGTTTACATTATATATGT
>BQKN01031525.1:0-21718 GCA_022839385.1 Asparagus kiusianus
TATATATATATATATATGATTTTTTTGTGTCCTTGCATATGATGATTTGAATCTTTATCGGACATTTCTTATATATAAATATTTTCTGGGTCTATTAAAGAAAATTGATAAAGTTTGCCTATAAGAATATTATTTTGTTAACTGGTTTGGAGAGATTCACTCTGTAAATAGTAGTAAAAAATTTATCGCTAAAGTTTTTATTAATAATTATATATAAAAACCATGTTATCAATTTGGCGATAGGTATACCTCGGTAAATAATACCTGCGGCAATACGTAGGCTTAATACTAGTAATCATATACGCAAAGGACTTCGTTATGGAAAATAAAAGATTTGGATTAGTCCTCCTATGTGGAGAAACAAAGGTATAGGAAAAGGGATTCGGATCTTTTTGATTAATCCTTCTATCAAAAAGTAGGGAAAATAAGCGTTAGGTGTATTTGAAATTTGTTAGCTAAATCCCAACATGTCTTGTTGAATTTTTTTTATCATTGTCGAGAAAGATGTATATCCAAGATACACTGATTAATAGGTGGTTAGTTCCTATCCTTATTTATGATGTTGGGATTATGTCTTTAATTCTTTGTATAACTTCATGTACTCGGATAGGATTAGAGATCTGTCATGATTAGGACATGAGATTTCATCATGATAAGGAGTTTGCATACTATTCAAACTAGAAACTTAGCTTTATCTAAACATAGTCTTCTATTATTGAGGAAAAAAACAAGTGGGAGAGCCACTATTCTTATAATTAGCAGAGGGCGGAACCAGATTCAAGATAGTGTATGAGAGATGAGGGTTTTGCTGCCTCTATCCATTCAAAAGATTGCAATAGTGGGAGAAGAGCATATAGCAACCTTTGATTGTCTAAGGAGAGCGCTTTGGGAGAGAATATGATAGGGTGGTTATGCATGTGAAGTTGAGAGATAAGAAATTGGTGATTACCCTTGCAATTCTCTCAACATAACAAGTTTTCTCGTATTGCATCTGGTGGATGTAGGTCAAACTTGGTCGACTGAACAACGTAAATCTCGGTATTTTTTTCTTGATTGAGAGTGTTGTCTATCTTGTGGATTGTGATTGGTTTCTGTAGGAGGAGAGAGTAAAATTCCCAACACATGACACTTGTGCGCTAGGTATGAGACTGTTTATCCTTAGACTTATATTGCATTATAAAGAGAGATTCGATGTCTTTCTAGAATATAAGGTACCGTTTGGCAAAAGGTTAAGTGAGGGGTTAAAGAGACTTAACCTCTTCTTAACCCGCCAAACACAAAAAAATCTATACAAAGGTTAACGTAAGTTAACCCTCCATAAATTGCTAAACATAAAAAATATAAGAGGGTTAAGCTAACTTCTCTAGAGGGATTAAAATGAGTTTACCCCTCAAAATAAGGGATTTAATAATACTACTATTTAAAATGATTTGTTGGATATATTGACCCTAAAATATGTTAATTTTTATAATAACAAATATTATATGTTGTGTGTATTATGTGCTAACGTATGTTTTATAGTATCAGAGCAAAATCAACAATGATATTCAAAGAGATACTCAAGACACAAGATGAGTTCAAGGCAATAAGACAAGCAAAGAAGAAGATGTGCTTCGTAAATTTGTATTTTTATATTTTCTTTGCTTAGAATTTATGTACAAGCCTATATGTAGGAAAATTGCAATAAAGAAGATAAAAGAAAATTTGAATTGATTCCTTTGATCTCGATTACAACTTGATTACAAAAGAGAGGAGAACGAAATTGGTTCTTCCCCTTTGTTTAAAACTGGGTTCTTCTTGGTAGCGATGGAATGCCTCCTTCGATTGCTTGCGTCGAATTTGCTCTCCGTTGACGATCCGACCGTCTCTTATCTCGTGGGAACGATGAACTTCTGTAGGAAGTTTTATACGTAACTCTTTAATGAGTTTAAGAACTCTGAACGAGTTAAAACTCTATAGATAGAGTTGTTAGAACCGAAAATTCGGTTAATGATCAAGCTGTATCTGTTGTCGAAGAATCCTCTCGGATCTGATCTCCTGAGATTGATTCAAAAATCCTATCTCCAAGGATTTCGTTGCTGCTAAATCTCCAACCTGTGCGGTTTTGATCTCTCAAATCCAACCTGTTCACTCTTCGGTTTTCAAAGAGCCAGCCAAAAAGAAGGGCCTGAACTCAGTTGAGTTTACCCCTATTTATAGGGGATTAGGGGGGTGTAACCGCCCCTTAAATCTCTCCTAAGTAGGGTGTAACTGAACCCTTAATCCGCTCCCAAGTGGGGCGGAAATCCCTCAGATCGTGGGGAAAACGGTTCCTGCAACCGTTCAACTCATGCTTGAACGAGTCAAACGCCCACCTTGACGTTCAGGACCCTAACCTCACGTCTTAGAATCGAGACGCAAGGTTGGGTGTTGGCTGAACACCAATGAACGTGAGGGTCGCTCGCGTTTGATTTGTTATAACGCTGGTTTCGACCCTAGCGTTTTGATGTTATAACACGGGATTCGACCCTAGCGTTTTGATGTTGTAACGCAGGATTCGACCCTAGCGTTTTGATGTTGTAACGCGGGTTTCGACCCTAGCGTTTTACTGTTGACACACGGGGAGGATCTCCGCGTCTTGCCTTGAAGAGATTATTACCAAGTAATCTCTTTCTGTCATAGCGTTGCAAAGATCATTATCTTGTAATCTTCGTCTTGGCTGCTCGAAAATACGAGAGTTGTCAGATTGTAACTCCCGATGTTGATTGTGAAGGCTGTTGATTAGAGCTTTCATCAGTTGTCGTGAAGGTCGTCAGATTGTAACCTTCAGCGATCTACGTGAAAATCTTCAAATTGTAACCTTCTGGAAGTCGTCAAATTGTAACTTCCATCATCGGTGTTTAATAGAGGATAAGCTATCTATTGTGATTTTTAGACAGCCTACAAAGCCCTTATCACTCACAACACATATACACACATAGTATCTAGAACACACTAACAGATGCTTACTGTGTGATTAACTATAAAAATCACCTAAGTTAACCATTAGAGTTTATAGATAAAGAATGAGTCTCAAAACATATCATATATGTCATATCTATGTGTTAGTAGTCGACTAATACCCTTAGTAGTCGACTACTCAAGCCTTAGTCAAATTTATCAGAATCTATGAATTTACAGTATAGTCGACTAATAGGCTTTATAGTCGACTACTCAATGTCAGTTCAGAATTTCTAGAACTTTAGTTTTATAGTGTAGTCGACTAATGCCAATAGTAGTCGACTATTAAGTAGTTTTTTGACTTCACAGAGTTTGTTTAGACTCAATGTAGTCGACTAATCTTCTTTGTAGTTGACTACAGATACAGGTTTTCTGAATGTTTGATGTTTAAATACTTAAACGTTTATAGCCATTTTTTGACGTTAATTGGGTTTAAAATTTTGTCATTTTAGAGGCTATAAATAGGTTTAAACATTAGAAAATGAAAACCAAGATTCATATACATTAGAAGTGATATTTTAGAATTCTTGACTCTAAAAAGTGCACATTTTGTCAAGAACAAAAATAGAAAACTCTCTTGCCATTCATTCTTTAAACTAAAGATTATTTAGGCAATATTCAGAGAGTTAAATGATTCTTAAGCCACTTCTATACTTCACTAACACTTCAAGGGTTATAGGAATATGTGATATTTCTTCAAAGAAGGTTTCTCTCGGGCGTGAGAGATCTCTTGGTTTAGAGATTGGTTGCAATTGGCATGGTCTTGTCAATTGGTATTGCAATTTGCGTAGTCTTGCAAATTGGTCAGGTTTGATTTGATTTTGTACTTGGTTTCAAAATTATAGTGAAAATCTCAAGCGGGATTTGCTTGGGGATTGGATGCACACCGGGGTGATGGAACCAGTATATATCCTTGTGTTTGTGATTGTTAAATTTCTATGATTGTTGTTCATTGTTATTATAATTTATTACTCATCTTGCAAACTTATTAAATAGCACTAATCACCGCCCTCTAGTCTTTAGTGTATGCTTTCGCAGATCCTACTCTTAGTATAAGAGCACCTTACAATTGGTATCAGAACAAGGACAACAATGACAACAAATATAGTACAATTCAAAGAGGGTCATTCCACACAATGACCACCACTATTCGATGGATTAAATTTTAACTACTGAAAATTTTGAATGAAGATCTCTCTTCAATCACTTGGCCGATCTTTGGAACATTGTTGAGACTAAATTCACAAAGCCAACCACTCCATACACCGAATGGACACTTGCACAAAGGACAAATGTGAATCTAAACTCCAAGGCAATGAATGCAATGTTTTATGCCCTGGACAAGAACGAGTTCAATCATGTGTCTACATCTACATCTGCACATCAAATTTGGTATACTCTTAAGGTAACACATGAAGGAACTAACAAAGGTAAAGAATCAAAATTTTCTATTCTTGTTCACAGGTTTGAACTATTCAAGATGAAAGAACATGAGATAATCACTGAAATGTTCACACGGTTCACCGACATCATTAATTCTTTAATAGCACTTGGGAAGACTTATACTCAAGTGGAAATAGTGAGGAAGATTTTATGTGCATTAACTTTAGAATGGGAGAAGAAGACTACAATAATTGAAGAGGCCAGCGATCTTTCAACTTTCACCATAGAGGACCTCATCGAAAATCATATGGCTTATGAAGTTCAACTAGAGGATAGAAAGAAGGATGAAGAATCAAAGAATAAGAAAATTCTTGCCTTCAATGCATCCTCCGACAACGAAGAATCAGATGAAGATGATGAGGACATTAACATGATCACACAAAGATTCAAAAGATTCTTAAAGAAAGGTAACTTTAATTCAAATAAATTTAAGAATACTAATCAAATTCTTTGTTATGGATGTAATAAGACAGGACACATAAAGAAGGATTGTCCTCTTCTAAAGTCAAAATCAAAGTATACAAACTTCAATAAGTTAAAAGATAAGAAGAAGAAGGCTTTAGAAGTGACATGGGATGATAGTGATGCATCCTCTTCCGAAAAAGAAGAAGAAGGCTTTAGAAGTGACATAGGATGATAGTGATGCATCCTCTTCCGAAAAAGAAGAAGAAGAACAAAAAGAGGAATCTTCTCACATGTGCTTCATGGCACAAAAAAATAAAGTAAGTGAATTTTTTGATAATAAAGAATTATTAGAAGCATTTAATTAACTTTATGTTAGATTTAAGGATTTAAATTCTAATTATAAGATTTTAAAAAATGAAAATGAGAGATTTAACTTAGAATTAGTTTCTTCATATTCCTCACAAGTTGAAAAATTGAACGAAGTAAATGATGAGTTATTTTCTGAAAATAAATTATTGACTGGAAATAATATTTATCTTAAATCTGAATGTGATATCATGAAAAATAGAATTTCAGATTTAGATAAAAATATGGTTGTACTTAAACTCAAATAGGAGGAGTTATTTCTAAACGTAAACAAGTTTAATATAGGAAAAGACAATTTGAATGATTTACTCTTATTTCAAAAATCTTCAAACAATCACTTTGGTATTGAATTTGTTCCTATCTTTTACAAAGAATGATTATGTTTTGAAGAATCATGTTTCTTATTCTAAGAAAAATCAATACTCTTCATTTTCTAGGAATAAGAAAGTCCATCAATATAGATATATGTGGATTCCTAAAAATTTAAATACTAATGATAGGAATGCTTATGTTTCTTCCTATATGCATGATGTTTGCAATTCAAAGGATTATATTTATGTTAATAAATGGAATCCAAATTCCAAGTGGATTTGGATCTCCAACGGATAATCCTTTCGGACCCAAATAAAAGTGGGCACCATAAGAAAATTGTTTATATTTCAGGTACTCAAAAGGGAGAAGAATACAAGATATGCCTATATTATTTTTGCTAATGACAAAGGAGGAGTAAAAAAGTTTAACTAATAACTTGATGTAGGGAGAGTAAATATTTTTTATATATATTTTCTAACACAATATATTTGCCATTATCAAAAGGGGATGTTGGATATTTTGATCCCAAGATATGTTTGTTTTGATGGTAACAAATATTATATGTTCTGTGTATTATGTGCTAACATATATTTTGCAGTATCAGGGCAAAATCAACAATGATATTCAAAGAGATACTCAAGACACAAGATGAGTTCAAGGCAACAAGACAAGCAAAGAAGAAGATGTGCTTCGTAAATTTATATTTTTACATTTTCTTTGCTTAGAATTTATGTACAAGCATTGATCACTCACAACACATACACACACATAGTATCTAGAACACACTAACACATGCTTAGTGTGTGGTTAACTATAAAAATCCCCTAAGTTAACCATTAAAGTTTATAGATAAGGAATGAGTCTCAAAACATATTATATATCTCATATCTATGTGTTAGTAGTCGACTAATACCCTTAGTAGTCGACTACTCAAGCCTTAGTCAAATTTGTCAGAATCTGTGAATTTACAGTGTAGTCGACTAATAGGCAATATAGTCGACTACTCAATGTCAGTTTTGAATTTTCAGAACTTCAGTTTTATAGTGTAGTCGACTAATGCCAATAGTAGTTGACAACTAAGCAGTTTTCTGACTTCACAGAATCTGTTTAGACTCAGTGTAGTTGACTAATCTTCCTTGTAGTCGACTACAAATACAGGTTTTCTGACTGTTTGATTTTTGAATACTTAAACGTTTATAGCCATTTTTGGACGTTAATTGGGTTTAAAATTTTATCATTTCAGAGGCTATAAATAGGTTTAAACATCAAAAAACGAAAACCAAGATTCATATACATTATAAGCGATATTTTAGAATTCTTGACTCTAAAAAGTTTACATTTTGTCAAGAACAAAAATAGAAAACTCTCTTACCATTTGTTCTTCAAACTAAAGATTGTTTAGGCAATATTCATAGAGTTAAAAGGTTCCTAAGCCATTGTTGCACTTCACTAACACTTTAAGGCTTATAGGAATTTGTGATATTTCTTCAATAAAGGTTTCTATCGGGTGTGAGAGAAGATCTCTTGGTTTAGAGATTGGTTGCAATTGGCATGGTCTTGCCAATTGGTGCTGCAATTTGCATTGCAAATTGATCAGGTTTGGTTTGATTTTGTACTTGGTTTCAAAATCTTAGTGGAAATCTCAAGCGGGATTTGTTTGGGACTGGATGTACACCGGGGTTGTGGAACTAGTATATATCCTTGTGTTTTTTATTGTTAAATTTATGTGATTGTTGTTATTGTTATTACAATTTATAACTCATCTTGCAAACTTATTAAATAACACTAATCACCGCCTTCTAGTGTTTAGTGTATGCTCCACAGATCCTACTCTTAGTATAAGAGCACCCTAAAGGATTAAGAGTTAACCCTTCTAATTATAAAGAAAATAGTCAAAATATTTGTTATTCCCAAATACTAAAAATGATCACAACGGCTAAAATAAAACCTATATAATGAGTTAATAATTTAGTCTTTCTGATTATCAAGTAGGTTAACTATGTTAATCCTTCTCCTTAATCCCTCGTCCTTAACCCTTTTACCAAACGGGATCTAAATGATTTTTTTGTACAGTTCCTCCGATTCATGTACATGAATTCTACGGTAGCATAGATTGTGACCAAACTCTTAAAGCAATGCACCATGTCTCTATCATAGTTGTTGAATATTGGGATAAACTCAAGGATCTCCATCAATTCTTGTAAGGATCTGTTTGTTTGCCTAAAAAAAGTGGGAAATCAAAGAAATGGAAAACTATTTCTAAGAAGAATTGTTTTGGGAGTGTTTGGTTTGCTAAAAGAAGAAGATAATCAAAGAAATAGAGATGAGATGGGATGAGTTGTCACCTTATTATAGGATGATGTGAGTGATTTTTTTAAGAAAACTTGTTTTGATGTTGTTTGGTTGGTGAAAAAAATAAAGAAATGAAGGTGGATGAGTTGTTGGATGAAAATAATAAAGAGATGAGATGAGATGAGTTGAGTAATATTATGGATGAAAATAATATTTTATTAGATGTGATGGATGAGTTATTGGATGAAAATAATATTTTATTAGCTGTGATGGATGAGTTATTGGATGAAAATAATATTTTATTAGATGTGATGGATGAGTTATTGGATGAAAATAATATTTTATTAGATATGGTGGATATGGTGGATGAGTTGTTGGATAAAAATAATATTTTATTAGATGTGATGGATGAGTTGTTGGATAAAAATAATATTTTATTAGATGTTGTGGGTGGGCTTTAGGGATGGAAATGAATGAAATTACTTTTTGACTTTTCATGGTTTTCATTTCTATTTCTTGGTTTTTTTAGGAAATAACCAAACATGCCCTAAGCGGAGAGAAAGAAAAGGAATGATCCTAATAAATCCGTCATAAACTAGAGCATAAGAGAGAGACTAAGAAATGTGATTCTTACGGTGCTTGTAAAATCCACCAACATAATCATAGCAAAGTCCCTAAATACCCATTCGTGTGACGAATCATGGAGGTGGATTAAAACGAGGGTAAACTTTATAAATTGAAAAAAAAACCAATCAACTTGAGGCTTTTTTGCACAAAATCTACCTGAAACATCATAAAATCACGGGAAAAAACTCATCTGAACTTTTAAAAGTACTAAACCACTCTGAACTATTAGAAAACATGTCCATGAATAGCATCATAGATGCGGAGCAAAAAGGGAAAGACTTGATCGTTAAGTTTGTGAACGTGTGGAGGCGTGGATTGTGAACGTGGGGGCTACTACATTCATGAACGCGGAGCAGCAAGCGGTCGGCAAGCCCATGTGCGGTTGCAGCCCACCCAATTCACATCTCTCCTATATATACCGACGTCAGGTAGGGTTTTTAGTGCAGTGAAAGAAAAAAAAGGCAGAGGTGAGCCGCCGACTTTGAGAGAAGATCTTGTGCAGTCTTTTGTGCCGATTTTGAGAAGGTTTTTTAGCATCCTTTTGAGAGAGAAGTTGAGAGCTTGTTTGAGGGTTTTATTTGTGAGACTTTGTGTGTTTGTAAACCATATTTGTATTCTCTTTCTCTCTAATAGTAGATCTCTCCCCTCCTTGCCCCGTGGACGCAGGCAACTTGCCAAACCACGTAAAATTCGTTTGTCTTGCTGTGATTTGTAATAGCTTGTTAGGTTCCCTCGACAAGTCAGTCCTAGAACTGATAAGATGAAGAGTGTATATCCCACTTTGTTAAGATATATGTAAGCTGTCTAAAAATCACAATAGATAGCTGATCCTCACGAGATTACAAGGCAATGGTTCCTTCAAATCGAGAAGCAGAATTCATCCTTCCAATTGAAACAGAAGAGATTTCTAAATTATTGTATCTGCAGCATTATAATCGCTACAAATACGACCTCATGTTTGAGATGATTGATCTTGATGGTTGCGACAACAACATGACCAATATTATATTAGCAACTATTAGAGATGCTGATGAGCAGTGTAATGATTTTAGAAATAAAAGGTTGGACTTAGTTGGTGAGTTGCTTGGTAGAGAGCTGTGGGCAAATATTCGTCTAAAAGTCACTATGGATGATTGATTCTCGTCAAGTTCCAACAATAAAAGCTACAATCAGATAGCTTTCGTGCCAACAAACGAAGGTTGCAAATGGAGGACTTTTCATACAGATCGAGAAGGGTTACAATTCAACGACGCTTCCAACAGCTGATGAAAACTCTATTCAGCGGTCTTCATAATCTACAGTGAGAGTTACAATCTGACGACTTTCACACCCCACAACGGCTTAAGCGAGGATTACTGAACGACGGTCCTTGCAATGCTTTACAGAAGAGGGTACAAACAACCAACTTCTTTTGAAACGCGGAAATCATCCCCGCGTTACAATTCTGGAGGTGCAGGCGACCCCCGTGTTTCCAAATTACAAGCTAAACGTGAGCGACCCTCGCGTACGTGGGATTCAACTAAACATCGACCCCCGCGTTTCCAAGCTACAACAAATCAAACGCGAGCGACCCTCGCGTTCATTGGTGTTCAGCCAACACCCAACCTCGCGTCTTAATTCTAAGACGTGAGGTTAGGGTCCTGAACGCCAAGGTGGGCGTTTGACTCATTCAAATATGAGTTGAACGGTTTCAGAACTGTTTTCCCCACGATCTGAGGAAATCTCGCCCACTTAGGAGCGAATTTAGAGGGCAGTTACAACCTCTTATCCCCCTATAAAAACTCAACAAACTCAACTGAGTTAAAGGCTGGCTTTTTGAACGAAAGAGTGAGCCAAGGGGATTCTTCAGCATCAAAACCGTACAGGTTTGAAGGCGATTCGGATCTCAACCGCACAGAGAGGCAAGAGAGACGAAATCTTTGGAGATAAGATTTTTGAATCAAATTCAGGAGATCAAATCTGCGAAGGATTTTTCAACAACAGAATATCTGCTTGATCATTAACCGAATTCTCGGTTCTAACAACTCTATTCATAGAGTTCTAACTCGTTTAGAGTTCTTAAACTCGTTAAAGAGTTACATATAAAACTTCCCACAGAAGTTCATCGTTCCCACGAGATAAGAGACGGTCAGATCGTCAACGGAGAGCAAATTCGACGCGAACAATCAAAGGAGGCACTCCATCGCTACCTTGAAGAACCCAGTTTTAAACAAAGGAGAAAACCAAATTCGTTTTCTTCTCTTTTGTATTCAAGTTGTAATCGGAATTAAAAGAATTCAATTCAATTTTCTTTTGTTCTTTTCATTGTAATTTTCCTACATACAAAAGATGGCGACTCCGCTGAGGACAAGCTTTTCCGATGAAGAAGTGGTGGCGCAGTCCGACGTCCACCTCATGGGAACGACTGTAGAAACTCTCATCGTAGAGTTTGATCAAGCAAAGTATGAGGAAGCCTTATCCTCTGGATCGCTGAGCCCCAAGGCTAAGCGCGATGTTCGCAAGATCTCCAAGGAGATCAACTCCGTTGAGGAAACACCGAAGAAAGCCCTCTCCTTCGGCCAGGAACTCAAACTGGCTCTGCTGGTTGATGATCCCACATCCGCGTCAGCACCACGTGCTTCAGGCCATAAACGGCCTGTAGAGGATATGAACTCCATAGATGTCAATGACGCTGCTGCCAAGGCTTTGAAACAAGCCAAGAAGAACGTCGCTCGCAGACAGAAAAGATCCATACAACGAGCACACTTACGTGAAAGCCAAATGTTGGCTCAACGCGAAGATCGCGTTTCTGGAATTTTACCCAAGCCTAGCGTAGAACGCTCGCTTCGCGGTAATGAGCCCAATTACGAGCCTCGGTGGCGCGTTGTTTCCTCAAAACGCAGCCCTTAGAAGGAAGCTGCCAAAGATAAACGCGGCCCTCAGGTGCGCGTTCAAAAAGAACATGACTCTCAAGAGTCTGCTTCACCAAATAAACACGACCTGAGGGTCGCGTTCAACAAAGACATGACCCTCGCGGGTCTGTTTCATCTTTAAACGAAGGCCTCGGCCTAACGTCTATAAATCCAAACGCGACCCTCGCGAACGCGACCCTCGTGTTTCTCTTCAAGAACGCGATCATCAAGAGGTCCGCCAGGTTCAGAAAAACCAGCATGGTTTTAAAATCCACGTTCGGTAAGAACCAATTTTACCCACCCAAGGGCAGGGGGTTCCATCTCCGCCTCCACACCCGGGGAAAGTTTCCTCCCAAGTTCCTGATCTGCGGGAATTATTGTCAAGAGGAAAACCAACAATACAAGCAGCTCACTCATGCCAATGTGAGAGGCTTATCTCGGCAGTCCTTTCGAAGTGCCATTGTTGCACGTCTGCACCTCGGCAGTCTGTATTCGACAGATTGACAAACGTTGTTAGGCCCGCCAAACGACAACGCCGATACAAAAAGAAGACGACCGAGACCGAATACCCCGAAGTCACTATAAATGTGATAGGTAGAGGAAAGACTCCCGATCCCAGTTCTAAAGAATCACAAAGGAGTCATTCCCCGACTGTTCGGGAAAGGTGCGAAGAGTTTGAAGGGGTGTACCAACACACCCGAACTCGTACAGGAGCTATTCGCGCGGTTAACTACCAGAGGTTAGCCAAGGGGGTCACTTCTAACGATGAACACTCGGCAATAGCCGAATCCCAATCTTCCAGCTCTGTTGTGGCTTGTGAAGTATCTGCTTACACAACAGGGAATCATGAAGATTTAGCTAAGAGAGTCGACGAACATCACGTCATGCTCTAAGCGCAACAGGAGACACTTCTCCAAGTAAAGGATATGTTGGCCCAGCTCCTTGCTGAAAAAGGCCAAAGACCTGAATCTTCGCGAAGAACCACATCGAAGGGAAAACAAAAAGCAACTGAACATTCAGATCGTGAAACTCACAACCTGGAATCCTCCTCTAAAAACGAGAAGGAGACAGAGAGAGAACCGCATCTCCAGTCTACTAAAGTGGACGAATTGGAGGCTCTCCTCAATGCAATTGCCAATAGAAGCGAGC
Organism: Asparagus kiusianus; assembly: GCA_022839385.1. Taxonomy (NCBI): domain Eukaryota; kingdom Viridiplantae; phylum Streptophyta; class Magnoliopsida; order Asparagales; family Asparagaceae; genus Asparagus; species Asparagus kiusianus. The sequence goes on from BQKN01031525.1 coordinate 12,465, forward strand.
TCCGCGAAGAGGGGGTTGTGCGACCTTATCCAGCCGAGTGGGATACAGCTCCCTACCCACTAAAATTTAAGGCCCCTACTTTGCAGCCGTTCGATGGCACAGGATCGCCAAATCAACACATTTACTACTTCAAATCCCAGACTGGAGATGTAGTAGCAAATGACGCTATCCTGACCCGCTTGTTCATCGGCACTCTTAAAGGAGTTGCCTTTAAATGGTTCATGAAATTGCCTGCTGGGTCTATCCAGAAGTGGGTAGACTTAGAAAGGCTATTCTTGGTCAGGTTCTTCGAGGACGACACAGAGGTCTCAGTCCCGACTCTTCTCGCTACTAAAGAAAAGAAAGGAGAGTCCATCAAGACCTATGTTGAGAGATTCCGCAGCATGGCACTGCGGTGCCTGTCAGGTATGACCCAGTCAACTTTCGTTGAAACTTGCAGGCACAATTTGCAGACCCAGCTCCTTGCTCAGATGGGGTAGCGGAGTGTCGCTCCTGGAGATAACTAGTTTCACAAGGAGAAAAAGCTAAAGAGATAATGGCACGAGTTAAAGCTGAAGAAGAGCCCCAACCCAAGCCGCAGCAACAACGCAATCAACACAACGCCCAGCGGTCTAAGGGAAAAGAAACTTTAGCAGCTGACTACACACGAGTACCACCACCTACTAAGCAAGGCAAGGCGCAAAAGCAGTATTCATTCAAAGAAGAGCATGTGGACACCTTGTTCCAACTACTTCGGAAGAATAACAAACTACAGCTTCCCGAAATCAGGAAATCAGATGAGGCAGGAAAAGTTAACGATCCCAACTATTGCCGCTATCACAGGTTCCTGGGTCACCCTACCAGAAAATGTTATGTCTTCAAAGACATTCTAAAAAATCTGGTAAATGCAAACGTGCTCACTCTGAAGCCCGAGCAGAAGACCGTGTCTACCAACTTGATAGCGGTCCAATTCGGCGACTTCCCACAGGTGACCACTACAAATGGCGTCGTTCCCATTCATAAGGGAGAAATACACTTGAAGAATGCTGACTTGCATAGTCAGAAAGACAGGGGGTTGGTACCCCTCACTACCCCAAAGGGAGAAATCATATGGGTCCACCCTGATCTAGTGGGAGACCAACAGTGGACGAACACCTCGTCTAAAAAGAAAGGAGGCAAGGCTAAGTCTTCCAACATGATTAGCCCCTCTGTTACTGAAAATGATGATCACCTCAAACCTCTCAATGATTCAGAAGAAGAGAGGATTGTCCTGGCAGCATACCCGGAAGATAACCCTGGCACTCGGTCAGGAAAAGCTTATTTGAGGGATTACGGCCAGAACGCTCAGGAGGTGGAAGAACAGCCCCAAGACACTGGGGGTTCTGTACCGAAAAAGCCGACTGATAAGGGAAAGCAAAAAGAGGTCCGGTTCAACAAAAATCTTCACCAGGAACTCAGAGAGTCAAGTGCTCCCTTTCAATTCAATGTCATGGCACAGTTGGCCAACATACCGGCCAGAATTATATTATATGAACTCTTGAGGATGTCCAAGACTACGAAGGAAGCTCTAATTGAAGCCTTAAAGAATACAGAAAGCTTCATCACCCAAGTCACTCCAATTCCCAAGGCTTCTGAAGAACAAACTTGTCGACAATCTGCAAGCAGCAAGAAGCTTACCTTGCATATCTTTTACTCAAGAAGATATGCAGGTTAAACACAAACACGACAAACCTCTGTACTACACGGGGTACATTGGGTCGTCGGAAATTAGCCGTGTACAAGTTGACCCGGGCTCAGCGCTCAGCATCATGCCTTACAGGGTCATGCTGGTCTTAGGAATCCCTATACATCGGCTGAACACTACCCAGACAACCATCTTTGGGTTCAACGCAAACAGCACTCGGCTCCTAGGGAAGATCAAACTCAGGTGTCAAATCGGAGACCTCAAGTCTGAGGTGACCTGTTACATAATAAATGCGGACACGTCCTACAATCTTTTGTTAGGACGACCATGGATACATGCAAACCGTATTGTCCCATCTACTCAATATCAGGTCATGAAATATGCCAATGATGAAGGAGAGGTTCGAACCTTGATTGCGGAGAAATATCCTTTCAGAGGAGTTGAAAACTTTCATACCAACTCCGTCTTTTACCTCGAATCCCAGAAGAAAGAAGATGGGGATAGCGGCAATGAAGCTGATATCGAACCAGATCCTGAAGAAGATTGTCCATGGGAGTTAAACTTTGATGTAATGGGTCCGGATGAGAGTGATAATAATGTACCGAGTGGGGGTGAATGGTGCATTAATGAAGATTTTATTTTAGCGTACTTGTCTGATGTGTCCTCTAAAAATAAATAAATAGAGAATGATCCTAATGCAGGTACCAACCCATGGCACGTACTGTGCATAGAGGCATCACTCACATTGCCAATCGAGTCATCCTTCGTTTCAGATGAAGAAATAGAAGACGCACAAAAGGCTTTCTTCAAAGTCCCATCCAAAAGGAAAGGGCAGAAGCTGATCTGTTTTGGTAAAGTCAAACATGAACAACTCAGACGAGGAAGTTCGGAGGAAGATGATAGAGTTCCTCAATTCCATTATCACGAACCCAACTCCCTCTGGCTAATGAAACAACTGGGGTATGACTTTGATGGAAAACAGGGTCTAAACTTCGGGAAGGGAAGGCGAACACCAATTCGAATGTCCCTAACCCCTGAAGGGAAACCCCCAGATTATTATCAAAAAACCAGAAGAGGCTTAGGATTTGTCACACCTCCCGCTGTCTCAAAGAATGAAATAAGTAATTATCTGTGACAGAACCACTCATCCGGAACATCTTCATACGAGTCCGATGTCAGTGTCGGACCTTTCTTTAAAAATCTGACCGTGAATATGGTTTCGACTAGTCGTCCAGATGAAGATACAGGGGGTGATGAAGGGTTAATCGAATCAACCAATGATCCCTGGATCAAACGCCTCAACATCTTATGGGATATGCGATTCGAACAACGCGAACCACCCACTAAAGATAAAGTGGTCCAAGTCAACATGGGGGATGAACATGACCCTAAGCCCATTTTCATAGCCAAAGACTTATCATCATCCGAAAAAGAGGACCTTATATCTCTCGTCCGAGAATATATAGATGTCTTTGCTTGGAATTACGAAGATATGCCTGGTCTTGATCCAAAAGTGGCTATGCACCGTCTCAACATCGATCCGGATGCCAAACCCGTTAAACAACAGCAACGCCGGTTTCGTCCAGAGATCATGGAAGCAATTGAGTCTGAAGTGAAAAAGCTTATAGACTCAGGCTTTATCAGAGAGGAACAACACCCAGACTGGGTGGCCAATATTGTTCACGTGCCCAAGAAAAACGGTAAGGTCTGTATATGTATCGACTTTCGCGATCTCAATGCAGCCTGTCCAAAAGACGAGTTCCCGTTTCCTATCACGGATGTTATGATCGATAACACCTGCGGATATGAAAGAATGTCGTTTATGGATGGATTCTCCGGGTACAATCAAATCAAGATGTATCCTGAAGACGAAAAGCATACTGCATTCAGAACACCGTTGGGGGCGTATTGCTACATAGTGATGCCCTTCGGTCTGAAAACGCAGGTGCAACTTATCAATGTGCGATGAACGCCATCTTCCACGAACATCTGCGTAAGAAGATCGAGTGCTACGTGGATGACATAGCAGTGAAAAGTCAATGTAAGGATGATCATCTTGCAGACTTGAAGACTATGTTCGAAATCATGCGAACACATCAGCTGAAGATGAACCCGACAAAATCATTTCTCGGAGTATCAAGTAGAAAATTCCTGGGATTTATTATCATGTCCAAGGGAATTTCTCTGGATCCAGAGAAGGTGCGCGCCATCCAAAACATGCCGTCGCCGAAGAATCTCAAAGAGCTTAGAGGCCTGCAAGGCAGATTAGCATACATCCGAAGATTCATATCTAATCTCTCGGGGCGCTGCCAACCTTTCTCAAAGCTTATGAAGAAAGGCGTGTCCTTTGTCTGGGATGAAGAATGCCAGAAAGCTTTTGAAGAGATCAAGAAATATCTCACACAGCCTCCTGTTCTTGTGGCCCCTATATCAGGAAAACCATTCTTGTTATATGTGAGGGCTATGGATCATTCTCTAGGAGCGTTACTGGCTTAAAACGATGATCAAGGGCAAGAGCAAGCCATCTATTACTTAAGCAAAACCATGATGGGAGCCGAACACCGGTACAATCCGGTCGAAAAAGAATGTCTCTCTTTGGTATTCGCAGTTCAAAAGATGCGACATTACCTAGTCGGACAAACAATTCACGTCATCTCTAAGGTGAATCCCTTGAGAGTGCTGATGACGAAGCCATCGTCTCTAAACTGTCGGCTTGCAAAATGGGCCATTCTCTTGTCGCAGTACGACATGCAATTCATGCCCCAAAAAGCAGTAAAGGGTCAAGCATTGGCAGATTTCTTAGCCGATCATCCGGTGCCAGGGACATCTAAACTGTATGAAGAATTACCCGACGAAGTCGCCGAGGCTTGTGTTGCTCAAGAATCTACACAAGTGTGGAAATTATTCTTCGACGGTGCATCTAGAGCAAACCCTCATGGAGCGATTACTGCGGGAGTAGGAGTGGTGTTCGTCTCTCCTAACGGTCACGTAACCCCAAGAGAATTTTCCCTAATCGAACCTTGCACCAACAATGTAGCTGAGTATAATGCTCTGCTACTAGGGATGCAACTTGCCGAAGAACTTAATATTCGGCATCTTGAGGCTTATGGTGACTCTCAGCTCATTGTAAACCAAGTCCGAAGGAAATATGAAGTACGTCATGAGGACCTAATCCCGTAATACTTCGCAGTGCTGAAGCAAGCTAAGAAGTTCGAGGGATTCTTTATTGAATACATCCCACGGGCCCAGAACGCTTACGCAGATGCTTTGGCTTCATTGGCAACTTCGCTGGCATTACCGCCAGGTACCGAAATGACGATCCCCGTCGCAGGGCGTGAACTATACTGCTCTAAGATTCCTATGGAGGGAAATTCAGACAAGACAATGTCGGAAGGGGTCTGTACAACCTCCATAGAGTTCGAATCTAGAAATTGGCGATTTCCATATATTGACTACGTACTGTACGGAATTTTGCCCGACGATCCTAAGGAAGCGGCCGCCATCAAACGAAAGGCCCTCCGATTTCATTACGATGCAGCCTCTCAAATCCTGTATCGTAAATCACATGACGGGGTTTTGCTTCGATGTCTTTCTCGAAAGGAAGCAAGGGAAGCTCTTAAAGAAGCTTACGATGGAATGTGCGGAGCCCATCAACCCGGAGCTAAATTAGGAGATCGCCTCCGTCGAATTGGCTATTACTGGCCAAAAATGTTCTCAGACGCGGTTGACTACGCTAAACGTTGTCACGCGTGTCAAATTCATGGGGATTTCATCCACCAAGCACCTGGGAACTTACATCCCACATCTGCATCCTGGCCATTCGAAGAGTGGGGCATGGATATCGTGGGACTAATTTCTCCTCCGACCTCCAAAGGGCACCAGTTCATTCTGGTCTTGACCGATTATTTCCCCAAGTGGGCGGAGGCAATCCCATTGAAAGAAGTCAAGACTTCCAACGTAATCAAGTTCATCAAACATCATGTCATCTACCGTTTTGGAGTCCCGAGGCGAATAGTTCACGACAACGGGACATAATTCGTCTGTTTTTGGTTCCAGAGGTTTTGTGACAAATTCAGAATTCAGAGTGTCGCATCTACAGCATATTATCCGCCAGCAAATGGTCTTGCAGAAGCTTTCAACAAAACCATAGTGAAACTTCTCAAGAAGTTTGTTTCCAAGAGCCGACGTGATTGGGATGAAAGGCTCGGTGAATGTCTATGGGCTTACCGCACAACGGTGAGGACCCCTACGAGAGCTACACCATTCTCGCTGGTATATGACTGTGAAGCTGTATTGCCACTGGAGATCCAAATCCCTTCTCTGAGAGTCGCGATCACGATGGGACTAACAGAGGAAGAAAAACATCAACGGCGTCTGCAAGAACTTGAAGCCCTAGACGACAAACGACTTCAAGCTCAGCAGCAGATCGAATTGTATCAAGCCCATATTTCCAAAGCCTACAACAAAAAGGTCAGAGAACGGATTTTCAAGAAGGGCGATTTGGTTTTGGCCAACAGACGATCCATGGTGATGATACACAAAACCAAAGGGAAATTCAATCCTAAATGGGAGGGGCCCTTCGTAATAGAATTAGTTTACTCGAATGAAGCCTATCACCTTATCAATCAAAAAGGAGACAGGCTCATGATGCCAATTAATGGGAAATTCCTTAAGAGATATTTCTCGTAAATCATGTAGCCCCCTAAACCCCAGCTAAATCAGGCTGGGGGTTGCCTATTCATAGTGTAATTTTGCTTTGTATGTCGTCATGTTAACACTACACCTCTGACGATTGAAATCTTCTGGAATTATTCTAAGTAATAATAAAGAGAGTTTCGGTTTTATACTACGCTTACGACATTCGTATTACTTTTCATTGTCCTGAACTAGAATTTAACAGAAAAGATAATGAAAGGCAAAATGATATCATTCTCATTCAACATTGTTAATTCGAATACAAAACGATGATGAGCAAAATGAAAATGACACAAAATCTCTTAGCAAAAAAAAAAGAGGGGTACAAGACCTAAGCGTCAGGCTTCATCAACTTAAGAGATTTCAACCTGGACTTAAGGACAAAGAGCTTCTTCTCATAAGCCACCCTGACCTGTTCCTTGATTTCTCTCCTAAGTTGGGCTTCAGCGGGAACAGCAGCAATAATGCTTCTACGAATCCTTTCAGCTGCATGGAGCGTACGGCAAAAATCAGTATAGATGTGATCGATTTGAAGCCCAAACCCTCTTCTAGCATCCTCATATTGAGTTAATTGGGCTTTCTTCCGGTCCAACTCAGCCTCCAATCGAGCAATGTCCTTTTCAGTAGCACGAATATCAGAAACAACACCTTTGATGTCGGTATATACCCTAGTATGCTGCCGCCGTAAGAGAGATATGCGTGCCTTCTTATCAGACAAGTCCTTGCGAAGGATCTCTCGATGATGCAACTTTGAGATCGTGGCCAAGGAAGGAGCTGGTTCCACTTCAGAGTCTGGATTGGTGCGCTGCAATTCTTTAAAAGCTGCCAGCTCTGCCTTCAAGAGAGCAACTCCTCCCTGACAGTGCTCAGTCCATGACACATCCCCTTTATCCTTGATTTTATCCAAACACTTGGTCAGGACAGGCTCACAATCCTCAAAAGAAGCACCATCGAGACGAACAAGATCAATAGTCATCTGTATCCAGTATTCCAATTCCTCAATTAATTTCTTTAGAGCTCTTGAGCGCGGGGGAGGAATAGTTGGATAAATCGGACTCGTATACTCATCCTGAGCGGGTAATAGAGTGGCTTTGGAAGAAGGGCCTTCATGCGTACTTTCGCCCTGAGAAAGAGGAGGAGACGTAGATTCAGATCCCCCAACAGGTAGTACCCCCTCGACTTTAGCATCCTCAGGAATCGGAGAGATCGGTCGATGCGTTTCTTCTTCCCTATCGGTCAAACACGCAATAGGCGCAGACTTCATCACGTCTCCCATTAATTTAGCCCTTTTTGAATTTTTGGCTAGGACAGACAATCGTTTACGAACTCTCCTATCATACTCGCCTTGCTCAGCGGCAGAAAGAGCTTTCTTACCCGATCTTAAAGAGCGAGGTTCAGAAACAGGCGCTTCTGTAGGAATCTCTTCAGTTGTCCGTTCTCCAGGAAAATCAGCAATCAGTTTTTCCACCTCAATCCCCGTAGGAACATCTTCTTCAGAAGGTTCTATGTTGGACAACTCCCTAGGAACTTCAACAGCCCTGGTTGCTTTCTGTTCACAAGATAGATATTCTTCTATCCCCGGCAAACGAGTACTTGAAGACTTGCTCCTCAAACGATACAACTCCCGAATCTCACTTATACAGGAGGTGTAAATATCATAGTCAGGGATCTGGGAAACCTCTTCAAACCAGTTGCGAAAATCAACAACAGTAGAACAACCGGGTGGCGAGTTGGGTAGAGTAAATTGCGCACGGGTTCCCCCGGCGGAAAAGAAGTACCATGCGCGAGCTCCTTCATATAAGTTCCCAACTTGAGCCAAGGTCGGGTTGGGATTACCAACGTAAAGTTGGTCATATCCAAACTGTCTGGCGAATCTGGAAGGCATATAAGGTTCAATGATGCACTTCTCCCTCAAACGATACACCAGATAGCCCAAGCCACCAAATATGTATACGGCACTGGCACGCGGGGCTGAGGAGTTTTCCCAACTTTCTTCCTAGCAGCCTTAAGTCCTGAGACGCAGAGAAGCTCAGAGGTCAACATCCTTAGGCCGTTCTGTATACAGCTTACCATAGCAGTGAGAAGACTCACAGGTCTTCCATGTGTCAACAAAACAGCTGGGTATATAACCTCAGCTAATATTGCTTCTATGGGCCTTGACGGTACCACACACCGTTTCAACCAAATCGTGAAGAAACCGGCAAGAAGAGCTGTATCGGAAATAGGAACTGTGGCTTGGTAATAAAAGTTCTCAAATTCAACACCAGCCTTAAAATTATCCTCTGTGTGCTCTGTTTTGTAGGTAGCATTAGAAGCCTTAATTCGAGCTTGGGCGTCTTCAAGAGAAATAGCTACAACACGAGACACGGTTATGTTTTTCCGGTTCAGGTTCTGAAAGAGATATTCCGCCCATGTGGTATGCATGATGCCTCCCCCATGCATCCCACAGACTTGAGCACATATATGGAAGTGGCACATCAGCTCCCAGAATGTTGCGTAAACTTCTGGGTGTGCCGTCCTTAATAGAGAGAGCTCCTCCGTGGTAGGAATAAATTCTTCATATGGTATTCTACCAAACGGCAACCCCGACACTGCCTGCATCTCATGAAGAGCAAAACCTAACTCTCCTATGGGTGTGAAGAACGTGCAGCTGTCCGGGTTATATTTCTCCAACATAGCGAAGAAATTATGATAACTCTGCGTGACACCCCGTCGAGTAGCTAACACGGGAACTGTAAGACCTGATCGAGCGAGTGATTCTTTAAGCTCCTCGAGAACGAAATCAACCATGCGGGTCCACCAGCCTCCTTCTCTAGAATAGACCCATCCTGGGGATCTGAACATCTGGATCGAGAATTCACCTCGAGCTGCAATAAATTGACGAATGAAAATGTTC
>BQKN01031531.1:0-12314 GCA_022839385.1 Asparagus kiusianus
ACACTCCTCTTGGTGTACTAGTGTAATACAAGTGATCTCACAATGAAGGCTCAATACAAATAAATTGTTCTCTACAATAGATGAGAACACAATGTATCACAACTCAATGTTACAATCTCTCACAACCCCAATAATACTATGTATGAAAATACTAAAAGCTCAAGTGGGTGTGTGTAACAATGAGATTCAATAAAAACAATCTAAACTCAATATAAAACTAGCATATGGAAATTAAGATCAAACATATAAAATAGCTAGATTGAGTTTAGGAGAACTTCTCTATATGATAACAAGAGATGGAGGGAGAAGAGTGAATGCTCAAACTGTAGAAGATGATCTCCTCAACTCTTGTGAAATTTAATCACAAAACCGAAACTCTTAAATTGCTTAAAAGCTTTTTAAACAAACACTTAAACCCTTGTTAAACTTGTTTTTAAAACTTCTTGATCAGCTCTAAAATATGAGAGCAATGGGGTATTTATAGCTACCCAAAACAACAGCAAAAACCCCAAGGAAATGACCAAAAACCCATAAGAAAACAAAACTGGAAAATAGCCGTTACTGTGTAACGGACACATTATGGGTCGACTCATAAAATTCATGGGTCGACTCATAGTTGACCGTTATAGGCCAAAAAACAGCTTATGGGTCGACTCATAAAATTCATGAGTCGACTCATCATGCATGGGTCGACTCATGAGGTCATGGGTCGACTCAGCAGAAACAAGAACCAAATTCCAAAACACTTCATGAGTCGACTTATGACAAGCATGAGTCGACTCAACCTGATGGGTCGACTCATGATGTTTGTGAGTCGACTCATCAGAAGCAAAATGCAAACTACACAACAATTTATGAGTCGACTCAACACTGTTCATGAGTCGACTCATGACATGCACACAGCCTGTTTTAAACAGTACATGTCAACATAAAACAGGGTTTAAAAATATCAAATAAATTCAGAAAAATGTAAAACTTTGGGGAATGATTGTAGACATGCTAATAAACATGCTACAATGACTGGTTATCAGAAAGGACCTCCCAAATGAAAAATATCATCATTTTACAAAATATGTTCAAAAACATGAAAAGGAAACATACATGTTTTTGACATTTGATTTAAACAAACTTTTGAAACTCTACAAAATGATTTTATGAACTTTATAAACTATGTATAAACTGATATAAACTAATAAAATAATGTTTTCACAAAAACACCTATATTTTGATAAAATCAACAAATACGTGTGTGTGAATAATATGAGCTTAAAGTATTAACACACAAGTATAAAATCTAAACTAAATATACCCAAGCTAGTGATCTTCAACGAAGCTCTATCTTGGTATACATGGATGAAGCTTGACTTGGATCTTTAACATGAATTGCAAGGCTTCAACCACTACTCCGCCAACCTCCATTGGATATGATCGTGAATGCGCAATTCCATCCATCCTCCAACACATTGTTTGTCTAGAATACCTAATAAGAAACATAAACACTAGACAAACAATATTAGGAATTGTTTGTAATCATCAAAACAAGATTAGAAGATGTAGGCTCATAACATGAGACCTAACAAAGGAGGCGGCAAAGGGGGATGTCGAAGTTAGAGGGAAAGAGAAGGAAGAGGGGGAGAGGAGGAAGATTTGGATTAGGAGAGAGGAGGAGAGTTGAGGAGGAAGGAGTAGTCATGAAGATTAGGATTAGGAGAGAAGAGAAAGGAGGAAATAAAGGCTTTTCGGGCTTTTTTTTCTCTCTCTGTGCTTAGTTGGCAGAGAAGAAGGGCTAAAACACATTATTGCCTTGTATTTTTGGTTTATACATAAAGATGAAGCTACAAGGGGCTAGGGCAAATAAATCTCTCATTTGGGGCCTTGACACAAGATTTCCATGTTTTTTTTGGTTTATTAATAATAAGAAAGTAAAATTTTATTACTTCGTGAGATTATGTCTTACGACCTCAACCATAGCAATTACGTTTCATACACACATATCTTGTTACAATAATGCAATATAGATGTCAGAAAGTGAGCAACATGATTCCTCTCCCTCTTTACAAAATAAAATAAACACTCTCTATTAGAAAAGGCAACTGTCAAAATATCCTTTATTAAATTAGAAAGCATGTGGAAATGTATATTTTTTTGGGTTATATTTCTCATTGCTTGCTCGGAGTCCAACTCTATCATCACTCTTTGATAACCTTCTTGCCAAGCAAGAAGTATCTTATGCTTAATCGCTACTAGTTCTACTATTAACACGAAGCATGCAAGGCATTGGCAAAAGCTTCTCACGCTAAGTATGCAGCATGTGTGATCTCAAATGACAACAACACTCGTTGCCAACTTAGTTGTAAGATTCCATCCACCATCATAATTTATTTTTACCCATCCTTTTATCGGAGTATTCCAACAACCATGTTATTCTCTCTCGCTCTTGTTGAAATATTCCAACCATTGGCATCCTTAAACTCATCTAGATATTTTCGATGCATATGGATTGACATCTCTTTATCTTAGACCCTCCTGATTATGCACAATTAAATTTTCATTATGCCGAATGCGCTATGCAATAACCAATAACATCTCAAAATCTTCTTTTGTTTGTCCTAAAATCCATTTACAATGTATTTCTCTGATAGTTCCACCCATGCCCATTTCCACACAATCTTGCCATGTAGTTGCTTGCTACATGCTCTTTGCCCATGAACACTCTCAAACATATTTTCTACCTCTTTATAACGCACTCTACCTATACTAGATTCCACAATCCCTCTTCGATATAGGCCTACTTTTGTACAGAGGATCTCATTATATAATCGCCATCTAAAGGGTTTGACTTTGTTTTGAATTCGACATAGCCAAATTCTCTACTGAATGCCCTTATGATTTTAGTTTACTATTTCTAATTGCCTTATATAGTCTTCAACCATTTCTCCAGTGACATAATACACGATTTTAACCCAAACAATTCTATCAGAGCAATGCTACAAATAAAAAAACACAATCTCATGATATAACGGTCCTACTGATTTTCCAAAGATTTTTTTTCCTTCCACTTATACCAAAAATACTCCACATAATTTCTTGGTTCACACCCCGTCTGCTGATCTACAAGAGAACTCAATTTGCCTCCCAAATCACATTCATCACATGATCCCGCCACTAAGTCCTACCCCCTCCATGTTTAGCCATCTGTCTTTGTAAATTCGAACATCTTCTATCTTACCAACTCTGTCACGCCCCGCTTCCCAAAATACATAGGAATCGGAACGTGAACAAGCCCGCGACGTATTAGATTGAGAAGAAATATACACTATTATTTTTTTTTTCTTTTTTTCTTTTCTTCTCAACCTAATACACTAAGCGTCAAATACGTAAATCTCAATCACAGGTCCCCGATCACAATAGCAGGAATATAAAGACAATCCAGAATGAGAAATAAACATATCATCCATAGTAAATCATCCCAGACATAAAAATATGGGTCAAACATGCCCTTATTACAAAAATTGTTCAACTAGGAATAAAAACACATAGTCTGTGGTAAAAAAAAAATACTGGTAAAATAACTAAATCCATCATCAACTAAGGACAATACTATAAAGAGTTCTAATGTTTATCAACTACTGCAGAAAAGAAAAACACGTCTAGGCTTCAGGTTGATCTTCCACTCCATCGGAAGGACATTCTGGCTGGGCATACACTGGCTCGGCTCCATCATCGAACTGAACATGCTCGTCTCCTAAGTCTGACGCACACCAAAGAAAACAGGTGTACGTCAGGGTGCATGGCACTCGGCAAGATCTCACATGAACAAATAAAACGGTCTAACGACCCGTACTATAACAATAGCAATACTAACAAGAAAGACAATGATACATGTAACTAGTAATGGAATAGCAACATACAGTTACGTGAATACAATAACTGGGTCAAATACTAACTAACCTAAAGCTCAGTGGTCCACATCTCACACAGAGCCAACGCTCCTGTCATCGGATAACTAATGTTCACAAACCCCCTACGTGTATCCAATCCCGCTACACATGCGGCCAGAAGACTGCACGCAATCCGATCTCGGCCTGGTTCGAACTCAGGCAAAGCTCAGGTGACGAAACGATTTCACTGACTAAAGTGATGTACACACTTCACTTTAGCCCTACAAACCAACCCCAGTGGCGACACCAACCACGGGAGCGAGCCTGGAAGATACATCAACAGTCTTATCCGATCACACAAACACTGACTTTCCCATCCCAACTCTTCTCACTTTTCTAAGTTAATCATAATCTCATTTGAAAACTCGGGTTCATCGCCTAAACTCACACATGTCACTAAGTCTGTTCATGACGCCCAAGGCTACTAAATCATGAACTACTAAGGTTCTCAACACGTCAACAGATCATGAATATAGTATGGCATGTTAACATGATTATATAGATTTATGAAGCAGAAATGAGAACTATAATGAACATGAAATGTATAAGCATGAATAATACATGAGTGGGCTTCATTATTATCTTACCGCTAGGATGTCCGAACTTCTCATACAAAATGTCCGTACTTACGTATTCTTTAATATAATAATACGGTAAAAAGAAAACTAGAAACTGATGTCGTTTTGCACATGAAATATCGCGCTCTACGATAATCAGTCGTACTATCATAATAAATAATTAATATTCGTTTTCCAAAAAATTCTTAAAAACTATTTCTTATTAAAATAACAAGGATTTATCTAATATAATATAATAATTCTTTTCTGCATAAAAAATAATATTTTCCTAATTTATAAATTTCCCTTAATTAATTTCTTTTCGATAAAAATACATAAATTCTAATTTAGCACATAACTTGTCATTTCATGTCCGAAATTCTTAAAAATACAATTAACAACATTATTAATCTAACTTTCACGGTACGCTCGTAATCATCATTCCACACATATATTTAAAATATGTATTAACCACAATAGTAAATTAACTATATGTAATCATCATACTAATAACAGTATTATCTATAAAATAATTTATTTACATCTAATCACCATATTAATTACGATATGAATCATTAATTTAGAAACAATTGTAAACGCGAGATCTTGCCTACGGGACGGTGCGGATCTATCGAGCGGCTACCGGCGAGGAGGAATGGCGGTTCTATCGGGCGGTTGCCGGCGAGGAGGAGGCGTTCGACGGCGTCGTCGGGGCTGCTCGGGGTGTGGTGGCCGTTCGGAGCTCGGTGCAGGCGGGTGCTGGCGGCGAGGGCGGCCACGGGGCTTGCCGGTGGTGAAACGGGGTGTCGGGTGGCGGGATCTGAGCTGCGTGGCGAGGCTGGCAGTCAGGGCAGGCTGAGGGCGGTGATTGAGGTGGCTCAGGAACGGAGCTGGGGTCTGGGGTGTTGACGTCGGAGCAGGCGGTCGAGGGCTGGCGTGGTCGGAGCTCGGGTGCGGGGTGAGGGAAGCGACGGTGAGCGGCGGAGAGGGGGTTCAGGCGGCCGAGGCGAAGGGGGTTGGCCGCGGGTCTGTCGACGGGGAAGAGCGACGGAGAGGGGGGTTGGCCGCTGTTCGAGCGGGAAATTGCGTTATTCTTCATTGATGATTCTGTTACAACTTTGACAACCACTTTATGCGTTTACAAAGAGATCCGGTCTTTTTATAAGATCCGGTTTACAACAAAATCAAAACAAAGAAATAAAGATTACAACTTTCCTTGAACAAATCACGAGTTTCCTGTTTTACGGTCCCTCGCTTTGTCGGGTTCTTCGCCTGTGCCGGGGTTGAGTACCGTGGACCACCGCGCAATCTCGATCTGAACAGATCTACGTGGTATAACGGGTACTATCCCACCAAGGAGATAGTAGCCGAGAGGGATCGTTTCACCAAGGAAACGCTCGCTCTAATCTCGGGATCTAAGAACCAAGCTTAGATCCGGAGTAGTATCACGTAGATCTGGTTGTCCAAGTCTTCAAGCCTTCGCAATCCGAGTTGAGGTCGTAATCCGGCAGAGTTTCGGCTCTTCAGAAGTTTTCAGAAAAAGTCCTCCCAAATGAACGAGTGCCAGGCCTATTTATAGGCACTTGTATCTGTGCTTTTGTCACATAACGTCCCTTGTCGGCTGTGGTGTGGCGCGGCAATCGCCGAGCCACCCTGGGGTGGCTCGGCCTTGGCCGAGCCACCTTAGGGTGGTTCGGTTCGGGCCGAGTCCCCCCAGGTGCGTTGGTCTCGTCGTTTTCCGGTGTTTCCGGTTCTTCCGTTGTTCGGATGTGATTCGATTTGTGGTTGACTTGGTTTGGAATCGATTCGTCGACTCGATTCCAGATATGGCAATTAATCCGCTTCTGAGTTCGAGTCCGGGATTGGTCCCGATTCGATCGTTATATCACCGAGTTCGCTCTTGTTTAGATGACTCGGTGATTCCTCGAAACGTTGGTTCGATTCCACGTGCGTACGTGTTCCATTGTTCGTGTGCCTTGTCGCCTCGTCACTCGAATGTCCGTTGTTTTGTCGAATCATCGTGCTGAGCTAAACTAAGGGACCTATAGGCAATTTTATACGCCTACAGATACCTCCTCCAAAGTGTTTCAGTCTCGTTCTTTTATAGAAGAGTCTGGAATACTTTGGATGTGATCGTCCCAACCTTGAGTCGGTATAATGGGACCTTGGAATGGCTTCTGTTCTGGCTTCCTTCGATTCCACCAGGTCATTCAGTGCTTTGTAGAACGCCTGTGAGGATTTTGGTGCTGCATTTATTGTCTGACCGTCGTCGGAATTTGAACTTGAAGTCGATTTTTAGTTTTCCAATCATTAGCTTTTGTTGGTTGGTTCAACGTGCAACTTTCGTTCGATTGTCGGCGTCGAGTCTTCTTTTGAGACGCGTTGTCCGGCGTCGTGTTATTGAGTTATCCTTAAGAATATTTTTAGAAGAATATTCTCCAGGAACTTCTCAATAAAAATAGGGAATAGTTTATACTCGTATACCTTATTGGAGTATTTTCGTATTCAAAATGAGCTGAACCGGCTTGAAAATGAGCCAAAAAAAGGCAGTATTTGGGCTCAAAATCTTTCCAACCCTTCTAAATATGTGAGAGAGGGATTAAATAGGTGAGGAACTGAACCGTAGGTTGATCTGGAGTCCTTTTAATGCTTAATCCAGCTCCAATTTGAATTCTGGTTCGAATTTGGTTCAAACTGGTTCGAAATTGGTTCAAACTGGTCCAATCTGGTCCATTCAGACTCAATTTGGCTCATTCTGGCTCTTTCGGGCTCATTCTGACTCAGTCTGGTCCAATTTGGGCTTGGTCTGGTCCAGCCTGGTCTGGTCTGGTTCAACCAGATTTGGTTCAAGGCTATAAAAGAGGCTTTTTTTCTCTCTTTTCTTTTCTTTTCTTCCTCCTCTCTAGGGCCGGCCCCCCCTTGTCCTCTTTTTGGATTTTTTTCTTCCATCGAGCCTCCGTTCTCCTTGAAACTTTGATAGTTGTCCTGGATCTAGGCTTCCTTTTGATCTTGGACTGAAAAATCCCTCAAAAATCCAATTTTTTAGAATTTCTTTCAGGCCCCTCGAGCGCGTGCTGAGAGTTTCCAAAAAGGTCTCATTTTTGTTGGATCTCGAGCCTTTCTTCAGGTAAATCTTCTACAATTATGATCTTTTTCATGCTCAATTTAATTTATGCATTTGTGGGATCATATATGAGGGTCGAGGGTGTGATTTGAAGCCTCGATTTAATCTTTTAGGGGTGTAGATCTGATAAAAAAGTGATCTTTTTTCTAGATCTGACTTCTTTTGATTTATTTTGCAGCTCGTCATGCCGCGTTCTTCGAGAGGTCGTTCCCCTGCCATGTCAGCTGATGGTGCGCCGCCTTCCTACGCCGGTGAGCTATTTTTGGCAATATTTTGGGAATTTACAAATTAGTCCTTTTTTTCTTAAAAATTTGTAAATTGGTCCTTTTTACCCCACGTTGTTCTCCTTGGCGAGGCAATCGGGAAGAGCCTTGATTCTCCTTGGTGAGGATCGACGCTTTGGCATTTTTGGGAATTTTGCAAATTAACCCCTTTTTTCTGAGAATTTGCAAATTGGTCCCTGTTTACCCCACGTTGTTCTCCTTGGCGAGGCAATCGGGAAGAGCCTTGATTCTCCTTGGTGAGGATCGACGCTTTAAAGATATGTTTTGCTTGGTCAAAACCATATCTCAAAATAAAGGGGGCGAATTGACGCTGCATTGCGCTTCATAAGGCAGGGATTCTCGATGCACCCTATCTTATGATTGCACAATGTGGCCAAATCGTCTCACCCTTTATAAGGCAATGACTCTATCTTAGCTATTTGTAAGATGAGTTCAATTTCCTTTTATAACCGAGACTAACCCGAGTTTAATTGTCTATTCTGCAGTGGGGTACCCTTCTGGATCGTTCTCAGCCCACGCAATCTATGGGCGTCGTGGCGAGCATTACTCGACCTCTGACAATCCTTCCCCTATTCTAGCTACTCCTCAGTTTGCTTCGGGCACGTCGACTGAGGTTACCCAGGTGGTGAGGGAGGGTGGTCATCGAGCTATTCGCCAGCTGATCACAGATGCTCCTTTTGTGAAGGACGCCAGCTCTACCCAGCCTCTCCGGAAAAGCGATTTCCTATTTGGAGATTCTGTCGATGACCCAGAAGCCGTGTTCATTGACGCTGAGCAGTGGCTTCACAAGACCGGCGGTGGCTTCATATACTTGCCGGAAATTCCTCGACATCGCTCGTTGACTGAGCTCAGGTGTCAGGCCGTGACGCGTGAGATGTCGTGGCGTTTGACAGTGGATCATGAGAGCGTACATTGCGGCTATATCACCCATCAGGCAGCTCCTGGTTCAAGCAGGAGTCACATCACCGGATTGCATCCCGGAGTGTTGGGACTGGATGCACCACCGCGTAACGAGTTTCTCGCCACTGCTTCGACTTTGAGGAATCGCCTCGCTGCCCTAGGACGGGAGATGCCTGCGACTCGTCACAGGATTTATGGTTGGGTCCACTCTTCGGACAAGTCTTGGTGGAGTCGCATGACGATATACGTCTTGAGCCGCTGGGGCGAGGAGTTGCACGCTTGCGGTTTGTATACCGCCGTTCGTGCCACCATGTATGGCCTGCCTGTCAGTTTGAGACATTTCTGTGCTTTGTTCGAGTTATATAATCCAGACTCGAACACTTTTCTGACCCGTCAGGGGGAGTTAGGCTTGGCTCTTCATGAGATGCATAGGATTTCTGGCTTGACCATGGGGCAGATGTTATACCAGGAGTATTTCCCTTCCAGTCATGAATTGAGTCAGCTGAAGGATCGCATGCCCGACCGTTACGAGACTCTATGGGATCTCACTTGCCATTACCATATCGCTTTGGCACAGTCTGAGCCTTTAGCCAAGAGGACGAAGGCCTCTGTGAGTCTGAAGCAGTTCGCGAACTATTTGTTCAAGAACTTGGAGAGCAGCTCTGGCGAGGATATTTGTGAGTTGGCCCCACTCATTCCT
Organism: Asparagus kiusianus; assembly: GCA_022839385.1. Classification (NCBI taxonomy): domain Eukaryota; kingdom Viridiplantae; phylum Streptophyta; class Magnoliopsida; order Asparagales; family Asparagaceae; genus Asparagus; species Asparagus kiusianus. Next base: position 9,507 of record BQKN01031531.1, read on the forward strand.
TCAGAGGTGAACCATCTACTGAAGAAGATTGATGCTCATTCCTATACCACCAGCAGTCCTGAGGGTGGCTTTCCTGCGAAGACCAAGTTCAGGTCTTTCTTATGGCATGCGACCACACCGATTCAGCCGATGACTCTTCTCGCCGGCTTTCTTGCTATCTGGTTGAAGAAGTGCGTGGTTCCATATCAGTCTGGGGACGCCTTGCCCTTGGAGGTACTTTTCCCAGCAGTTCAGCTCGCATATAAGAAGGAACTCTCACTCCTTCCGGTGATGGTGGCTAACATTCACCGAGGACTTCGACAGCTTTCCAGTGCGTTCACACGGAAGGAGACCGATTTGCCGGGTCAGATTCCCACGCTTAAGGTAGAGCTTCCCTACGCTTATTTGATGGCCTGGTTCATCCTTCACCGTCCGGACATGATGTCGGTGCCGAACGCCACAGATCACTCTGTTCCCCTGCTGCAGTTGCTTGAAAATGGTAGGTGGGAAGGCCGCGGGTTTTCTGATGTCCGACAGCAGCTGCAGGTCCACAAGTGTTGGGCATTCTCCACTTGTTTTCCGCAGTTCTCCGGTCGATATGGCGAGTGCTTGTCAGACGATGAGAGGCCGAGAGAGAATCGGACCCACTTAGACATTGGCTGCTTTAATTGGCTGGTGAACATCAGGCCCGGCTATCTGACTTTCCGGGTGAAGAATGAGTGCTTCATAGAGCCATATCTACCCTGCCGATTTGCTCGTCAGTTTGGATACGATCAGCTTTACATTGGGAATCCTCGCCAGCAGCTTCGGACCCATAGTGGTTTGGTGGACGGTCTTCGTGCATGGTTGTGGACCGTGACTGGCTGTACCGGCGCTAAGTTCAGCCTCCCGAGTATTGATCGGCAGTTGAATCTCACCTTCTTGAGCTGCAAGTGGTTATTAGCAGCCAACAAGACTATCCCTGTAAAGCCGATTGCGGAGCTAGAGGCCGAGGAAGCTTCTCGGGTTGATTCGCGCAGGATTCGGGAGAAGGCTCGATCACAGAGGACACAGAATAAGACTCGCCGACTTGATGAAGAAGGCCATAGGTCATTCCATTCTACAGACGAGGCTTCCGACGGAGATCCCGAAGATTGTGATGACTCTTCTGAACGAGGTTTGCTATTCATCTTTTCCTTCTATTTTCTAAAAGTATTGAAACTGACTATAGTTCAATGTTTCAGGGACTACAGCTGATCATGATGAAGAGTTCTATCCTCCTCCTCGGGCGAGACCTTTGATCCCCACTGCTAGGCGGAAGAGGTTAGTCCGTAAGCTGCCTGTAGCTTCCCGAGCTTCCGATACGGACCTAGCTGGTGATGATCCTGCCAGTGATGGAGGTAACATTTATCCTGAGAACTATTCCTCTGGTTACTCAGCGCATTGACTTATACTTCTCTCTCTCTATATAGGAGCACGTGAGGAGCATGAGATGAGTCCTGATCCAATCCCCGTATCTCCCGGTGAGTCTGATCCGCTACCCCCTGTAGAGAGGCCTACAGGGGTTGCTGACATTGGAGCGGAGGGCAATGTAGGACCCGATTCCGTGAATCAAGGTACATCTAACACTGACAACGTATCTCTTTAGATGATACACCAATGAATTTGTGTACCCTCTGACTGTCCTCTACCTCTTGCTCCTTCAGATAATTTGCAAGAGATGAATCTTGGAAATGAAGAGGCTAATGTACCCGTGAAAGGTAACTTACTTCCATTAATTGTAGTCTCTTCACTTCTTTTTGGCACTTATATGCTCTTCTGTCAGAGTTCTCCATCGATGACTTCGACGAGGGAAGCTTGTTTGCGGATACTCCTATGATGCGCTACATATATAGCTCTCCTCAGATCGATGACCAGTTACCTGGGGATATGTTTTTTGAGTCCGCCTTCGCTGAAAATCCCGAGGATGGTTCCTTTGAAGGTATGTGCTTCTTTCTGAGTTAATTATAGGACTAGCCAATCTTGACTAATGCAACTATAATGTAACGCCTCTGCGAATTCTGTTTTGAATCTGGCAGGAGCTTTTGTTGAGAAAGACCCTGTTGAGCCGGCTGTGAGACCAATTACACCAGTTGATGCACCTACAGCCGTTACACCTCCACTACCCCCAGCGGATCAAGGGGAAGAAGGTATAAGTTAACTCATTGAAGAGTGTTATTCCTTTTTCTTATTAAAACTTTTGACGGAATTCTCCCTTTTTCGTGTAGGGCGTTCTTCTCGTCTTCACGTCTTAGTGAAGGAGTTGTTATCTGACAACGATCCTGACAAGGTCGTCATCTGCATAGACGTTCGTTCCTTCTTCTCCTTTGTGAATGCTATGATCGGCAAGCTCTTTCACGATGGACTTTCACTTCACCAGTTTAAACCTCTCCTTAATTCCAGAATCAACTTGATAAGGGAAGCAGGGTACCCAGATTTGGCGAAGGCCATAGTTGATGATATCGACTGCCTAGAGCATGAGCTTCAGATGTTTCGTGAACTTCGAGATACCGGAGCCTCTTCCTTTATTGCTGCTGAGCTGGAGACCCATTTACAGTCACTGCGCGATACTCAGCTTCTTGCTAGTCTTGAGGTTCAGGCGCAGCGAGACCGAGTAGCTAGAGTTGAGACTGGCCTTGCTACCAGGTTATCTTCACTTGCTGAGCTTCGCTCTTCTATTACTTCTTGTGGGACCAAGATAGATCAGCTTAGAAAAGAACTCCGCGAAGAAGAGGAGACTTTTGGCATTCTTCAGATGACAGAAGCACAGGACCAGCAGACCTGTACGGCTTTGTCCGATGAGTTGAAGTC